>PVJX010032801.1:0-20150 GCA_004027295.1 Dolichotis patagonum
CATGCCACCCTGCCTTGGAGCCAACTGAGTATGGACTGAAACCTCCAAAAACTATAAGAAATAAACCTTTCCTTTCCCAACTTTGGGCATCAGGTATTTTGTCTCAGCGATGAGTAAAAAGTAACTAAGACAGTATTGCTGAAGAGCTCCTCCTCCACCTGATTCCATCTTCATAGAGGAACCAACTTCAGACAGAGGCCTTGGCAGAGTCATTTTTGATGACAGCCAATGCCTCCAAACCTACCCCAGTTCAAGGGATCAAGATGAGGCCTGAGCCCCTACATAGCCTGCCTGGTCAGAATTACAGAAAGCAGAGACCTGAAGTCAGGGTCACTCAATCAGCAGCCACCCCATCACCAGGAGGACAAAGGAAAAGAGAAGATTCTGTCTGCTTTAATTTGGATCTGAAAATGTGTTGCAAAGGTTGTACTGAACCTCAGACCCCATCCGATGGAGGGTACTTGGAGGAAGTAGGTCGCTGAGGGTGGGCTTTGCAGGAAATATTCTCCCCCATTCCTCTACCCCTTCCTCCCCTTCCTTCTTTCCTCTCCTGTCCCTTCTCCATTCTTTTTTCCATCATGAAATGAGAGATTTCCTCCACTACATGCTCCCACCATGATGCTCTTATTCATCATGGACCTTGAAGCAACAGAGCCAGGTAGCCATGGACTGAGACCTCTGAAATTGTCAACCAAAATAAATCTTTCCTCCTGTAAATTGACCATCTCAGGTATTTTGTTACAGTGAAGGAAAGCTGACTAACACAGGTCCACAGAGATCTGACAAACATTTGGAAGAAACAAGAAGCAAATATGGTGGTCTTGAGGTCCCCCTCAATTCCAGAGGGACTGTAAGACCCAATATGTTCATGCCTCAGCAATAGCCAAAATTCAGCTATCTATCCACATTCTTCATAAGGGCATAGAATCTTAGTGAGTACCTAGGAAAGTTACTTCTCATCTGACTTCTCATTTTTTGGATGAGTAAGCTGAGCCCTAAAGTGGCCAAGTGTCCAAACAAATTAATGAGGACAAAACCATGAGAGGGTGTAACAAAATGATTAGGAACATACATAGAATCTTAATTTGGTTTCATTGTTAAAGATTTGCCATCCTTGAACAAGTACGATACCTGTGGATTTTATTCCCACATCTCATTTAATTAAAAAGATTTCTTGTTTGTTGTTTAATTCAACAATTAAAAATGATGTGAAAATTTGAATAATCTTATTTAAATAAGATTTCTTCAAGGAACTCATTTTACCATAACTTTTCACTTAAAAGAGTCACAGCTACACTCAAAAGTCAATAGCTTTCCTGTACATAAACAACTCAGAGAGAGAGATTAGGAAACCCACACCTTTTACAATAACATCTAAAAAATGAAATATTTAGGAATCAATCTAACAAAGGAAGTAAAAGATTTATACATTGAAAATTATAGTACTCTGAAAAAAGAAATCAAAGATGAATTCAGAAAATGGAAAGATATCCATTGCTCATGCATAGGAAGAACCAACTTGGTGAAAATGGTTATATCCCCAAAACCGTTATACAGATTTAATGCAATTCCAATCCAAATATGATTAACATATCTCATAGATTTAGAAAAAGGATTCTGAAAAATGCATCTAGAACCAGAAGAGAACTACAATAGCAAAGGCATTCTTGGTCAACAAAAGCAAGACAGGAAGCATCACAATCCCTAACCTGAAATTATACTACAAAGCTGCTATAATAAAATTAGCATGGTACTGGCAAATAAACAGACCTGAGGATCAATGGAACAGAACAGAAAATACAGATACAACTACAAACACACTCAGCCACCATGTCTTTGACAAAATGGCCAATTTCACTGGAAGAAAGACAGAATCTTTAATAAGTGGTGCTGGAAAAACTGGCTTTCTACATGTTGAAGACTAAAACTAGACCCATGTCTATCACCATACACTAAACTAAAATCTAAATGGATCAAAGATCTAAATATTAAGACAGAAATACTAAATCTACTGGAAGACAAAGTAGATAGAAACTCAAAGACATAGAAGTAGACAGAGAGTTCATGAACAAAAATCAAACCACATGGGAAACATTTCAAAGAATCAACAGATGGGATCTCACCTTAGTAAAATTTTTTGTACATCCAAAGAAATCACTAACAGAGTGAAAAGAAAACCCATGTACTGGGAAAAGATTTTTTGCCAACTGTCACTCTGACAAATGACTTCTATCTAAAACATATAAAGAATTGAAAAAAATCAAACCCCCAAAATTCAAAAACCCAATCCAAAAATGGGCATCTGAGATGAATAAACAGTTCTCAGATAAAGAACTACAAAAGGCAAATAAATACATGAAAACATGTTCAGCATCACTGGTCATTAGAGAAATGCGCATTAAAATTTTTGGCATCTTAGCACATTTCCAAGAGTTCTGGACCACACCGTGAGTAGTACACAGGAGGGTGCAAATGCATTCTACTAAATAAGAGGGGAATTTAGGAGCTATTTGAGGAAAGCTTCTGTGTGAAAGTGTGGCCAGACATGTATGTCCAAAAATATAATATAGGTGATATTTTTAGTAGAAAATAAAATAGAGAGAGGAGTTTCAAGAGCATCACTTAATCAACAACATAATGTATCTTCATGAAGAAGTAAGAATTATAGGGCTGGGGATTTCACTCAGTGGCATAAGCCCCTGCCTCACAAGCGTGAGGTCATGAGTTCGATCCCATTGCACCAAGCCTGTTTTCTTGAGAGATCTGAAATGGTGCCTTCCTCCCTCTGCCTCCCTCATGGCTCATTAGGTCAACTGGTTGTCCACTCGTCCATGTCGGCAGTGCCCAGCCCCCCACCACATCACTGCATAGAAGACACCCTGAAGGAAAGCAAAGCGAAGAGTCAGTGCCAACTCTATCTTCATTTGAGCTCCCTGGACTGAGAGTTAGGGGGTGCACCCCATAGACAAGTTACTCCCCAAATCCAGAACTGTCATCCATGGCATCTGGGAACTTACATCACGTGACTTTTTCGTTTCCCTGACAAGCTATGGTCAGGAGCCAGCCTGCATCTGGCCTGGTGTCCAGGAAGGAATGAAGAGGGGCAAAGCAGAGGCCCATGAGGCTAGACCCTTGATGTGAACCAGGTTGTACATTGCAGAACCACAGCCCCACATCTCAGGAAGGGGGAGTCAACAGTGCTCAGAGGCCTAGGGCCCTCAGCACAGATTGTCCTCTGCTAGCTGGACAGCAGCGGCGGGAACAGAAGGCAGCCCCATCTGCTGCTCACCCCTCCTGCTGATGTCTGTCCACAACTCTGTCAGCTTCACCTACCTGCCTAGGCCCCAGGTCAGCATAGATGCACCCCATTTCCAGGGGAGCATCAGTGTTTGTTTGTTTGTTTGTTTGTTGGTACTGGGGATCGAACTCACAACCTTGTGCTTAGCAGGCAAGCACTTAAGCCACTGAGCTAAATCCCCAGCCCTGGAGCATCAGTTTTAATCATGAATGTGGGGAGAAAAATCTTTCCCCTCAAACCAAAATAGATATATCATGAAGCAGAACACTCTACTCACAGGAACTTTGGGGGGAAAAAAAGATCATGACTAGATGTCAAACCTCTGCGAACCTCTTCAAAGACTGTTCCCCCTCTCAGACCTGGGGGGAGGGGCAGTGGGGAAAGGTTAGGCACATACTTTGGGGAGTTCAGAGTCCTTTTGGGGGACTCAAGAAGGTCCACAAGTAAGCTTCAGCTTTCCAGTCCACACTGATGTGAGATAGGCCTGGGACCAGAGGCTCTACCTGGGGCTGGGCTGAAAATCTCTCCGTTGTCTTACTGTTTGGGGGAGGAGGTATGTCAAACAGTTACAGATCCACACCCAGAAAGAGCCTTAGCCAATGCCTCTTGGCCTCATGGTCTGAAATCTAAAGCTCCCAAATTAAAGATGCAGGAGAAAAAGGAGTCTAGGCTGAAAAAGCAGACCAGGCAAATCACAACTGAAGGCCAGAAGCTCAACTTCTGGCAACACTGGATTCCAAACACAGTTGTCCCTTTCCCCAGTGACCAGATCAGGCAGAGGCTCAAATCAGGTCTTCACAGAGGTTTTGTTTCAAGACCATGACAGTTGGGTTCGATTGTTTGGTTGGCTGGTTTGGTTTAGTTTTTGTTTTTTGATTTTTGCTTCTGTTTTTCAGGAGGGAGGAAGAATTTTATAGACAGAAAAATCATGAGATTTTTCTTTTTTCGTTTGTAACTTTTCCAAAAGATACAACAGATAGACAGACCACCCCTGGGGAAACAATACCTCTTTGGATTGTCTAGATTTCAGCAGAGAAATGTGCACCCCGGGGCCCCACAGGACAGCAAGAACACCCTCCATGTTCTCCTGTTCGGCTTGCAAATGTAAAGGATGATTCTGAAGGCAGGATGCAAGGTACCCAGTGTGAGCTGAAGCTCGTTCTGCCACACATGTGCACACACACACACACACACACGAAAGCACACACATCACTGCCGATGTGAACAAAATAGGCAGCAGCTCCTAAAGCTCTGCACAGGAAATGCCCTCCTGACCTGAAGGTGTTTTTAATTACAGCAGCTAATTACAAGCTTATTTGCATTTAATTGCCACAAACAAAATCACAAAAAACAATTAGAAAGTAAAGCTGACCTAACAATTAAGCCTAAATAGAAGAGAGGAGGAGGAAAGGAGAGGAAGGGTCTAACTTATGTAGTTTGTTACAAGCATGCATATTTTTATTTTAGATAGTCTGTATGTCTCTAGCCTTCCTGCAAAAGTTCACTGGTGAAATTTCAGGGCACTGAGTTGACCAAAAGCAGCACCTCAACCTGCAAAAGCAGACAGTGAATGCCCGAGCATTATTCACCTGAATCTCCTGGTTCTTCAGCTCATAGCCATCTCCACATGCTAGCAACCTTATTAGATACTAGCAATGCATGACCCATTGGTTATTAATGTATCTTTCTAATTTTGTCACCATCCCCAGGAGTTCATTTGCATAAGTTATGATTTGACAAAAATCATATGTTGACCTCATAGAAGAAATTTGGCTGTAATTGAACACAATTAAACTAAAATTTTTATAGTCAAGTGCTGCCACATGTTAATACAATGTCCAGAAAATGCCTACATTTACTGTTATGGATTGAACTGTGCCCTTTACCCTTCACAGGTTGAAGTTTTAGTCCCCAATACTTCAGAATGTGACCTTATTTGGAAATAGTTATCACAAATGTAATTAGCTGAGTGTTGTACTGGGTAGGGTGCGATCCAATATCTTTCACCAATGTCCTTATAAAAAGGGGAAATTTGGACACAGAAACACACAGAGAACACCATGGGCAGATAAAGGCAGAGATCAAGCAATGTGCTACATGTCAAAGAAAGCCAAAGGTCACTAGCAAACTACCAGGAGAGGAGAGAGGCATGGAACACATTCTTCCCCACAGCTCTCTGCAGGACCAACACTGCTGACCCACCTTGATCTTGACCTCTTGCCTCCAAAACTGTGAGACAATAAACGCCTGTGTTCTGCTGAACAGTATCTTTATTAATTCCACCTCCTGATGCACCTACCCTTCACCCCCTCTCCTGTGCCCTTGTGTCATTTGCCACTTCCTATCTGGAGCCACTGTAATAGCAGCTCTGCCAGCTGCCCAACCAGCCCCTGCTCAAATGACCAGTGCCCCAGAGTGAGCTTCACTCACTGTAGACTGTGATGACTGGAGTAAAGCAATAAAAACAAATAATAATGTTTTGATAAGCACACTGTGTCTGCCAACCATTGTGGGAGGCACAAGAAAAATAAAACACAGTTTCTATTCCTCAGACGCTTCCAATCTGTCAGGATGGTACATACAAGCATATAACAGGTAGTTAGATGGAAAGATGCTATAATAGGCATGGTACCATGGGAAAATGAAGGATGGGGACCGGACCCATCAAAGGAGTAAGGGACATGTTATAAAGGGCCATCAGTAAGATAGGGCCCCAAGATGAGCCCCAAAGTGCCTGCTCTCAATCCTGACTGCACATAACATGACCCAGCAAGTTCCACAAACGTAGCTTCCAGGTCCCCCTGACTTCCAGGTGCTGGGACCTAACTGGTCTGGAGTGTGGTTTGGTTTTAAAAAGTTGCAAAATATTCACCAGGTAAATCTAATGAGCAGACAATTTTATAAACCCCCAGCCTAAAGTGCTGATTGTCTGCAAATTGAAATCACTGGGTGAGTTTTCCTAGCCTCCAATCCCTGGTCCCAGCCCTATGGATCTTATTTAATCAGTCTGGGTATGGCCAGAAATTAAAGAATTTTTTTAACGCTGCCTAAGTAATTGCAATGTGCAGGCAGGGTCAAGAACCACTACCTTAGACAAAATCGACTGTGCTCCAGTGACCTGGAGACCTTGTTGATGTGCAGATTCCCAGTCTCTAGGTCTGGAGACGGGCCTGAGATTCTGCCTGTCTAGGGGAGGCCCAAAGCGTTAATGCTGCTTGTGTTACAGCCACACTTAGATCAGCAAGCCCTTAAAGAGTGAGCACAAGTCCCCCAGGTGCAGATGACTGTGGTCCTGAATTAGGAAGCTGGAATAGGGGACAGGGACAGGGGTTTGATTGGGGAGCAGTATTTGGTGGGCCCCCCTATTTGATGGCTGTGGGAGTGAAGAAGGTAAGAGCACCATCAGTGGCCTTAGTCCCTGGACCATCAGGACATCCCAAGGGATGCCAAATCATGCTGAATTCACGGTCTGTTTAATTTTTCCCATGCACCACCTCCCAACATCCAGATCAAATGTCTTGGTGTTAGTTACCATCCCTGACCCCTATCAATCATGCGTTCCTTGCTTTGTTTTTTCTCTTCCTCTAACACAAGGGCAAATGCATCGCCAGCAGGACCAGTTCAGCCCATGCTTGGTGTGGCCCACTCGGAGGCAGAGGAGAGATTGGGAGAAACTGCAGCTCCCCAGTCCCCAATCTTGAGAGCCTCACAAAATGTAGACTGGTGTCACCAGGTTCATCATTTTTT
Source organism: Dolichotis patagonum (assembly GCA_004027295.1). Lineage (NCBI taxonomy): Eukaryota > Metazoa > Chordata > Mammalia > Rodentia > Caviidae > Dolichotis > Dolichotis patagonum. The sequence goes on from PVJX010032801.1 coordinate 7,046, forward strand.
TTTAAGACAACCTGGAAATCCAGAATTTTATGTGAAAATCCTAAGTTTGTAGATGTGGGCAAGTAATGTTCAAATATTCTGTGGGCCAAACAAAAGAGATGTGTGGAATCAAATCTATCTGGGCAGGGGCAGAGGTGAGTGGTGGCCTCGCTACTGTGAACCTGGCCATTTACCAGCCATTACAGTCAAGATGATGAGAGACAAGCAAGACAGCCTCAACTGTGTGCATTCAATCAGAGCAAAGGGTGCAGGACAAGTGTGACTGTTCATCTCAATTGTCAACCTGACTGGACTCAGAGATGCGATGGAATTATGAGTCACTAGCTTCATTGATGAGTTAGCCCATTAACGAGTTTATGGCTCAATGGAATAGTCAGAAATGAAGCCTCATTGGAGGAAGTGGGTCATGGGAGGGCAACCTCGAGGGCTGTATTTGGTGCTTGTCACCTTCCTGTCTCTTTTCCTGATGTTTGCCAGATGCCATGAGTTGAGCAACTTTCTTCTGTCAGGCCTTTCCACCATGATGTCTTTGCCTTGCAGCCAGCCAACCAGGGACTGTACCCTCTGAAGCTGTGAACTAAAATAAACACTTTGTCTTAGTTACTCTTTTCTTGTTGCTGGGACAAGATACCTGATGCCCAAAGTTAGGGAAGAAAGGTTTATTTCTTTACAGTTCTTGGAAGTTTCAGTCCATACTCAGTTAGCTCCAAGGCAGCATGGTATGGAGGGCAGCCATTCATGGCTGCTGCAAACAGCAAGCATGAAACAGCAAGAGAGAGAGAGAGAGAGAGAGAGAGGCACCTTCTTCCGCTGGCTCCACCCCTGGGCAGGTGAAACACTTACACCACCAATCCAAGTGCTAGACAACAAACCAATCACAAACACTAGACTTGGTTGAGTCCATGATTGCATGAGGCTTGGAGGCCACTAACATAAACCATTACACACTTCTTCCTTTAAATCAAAAGTGTTGGGTATTTTGTCCCAGCAACAGGAAAGCTGACCAATTCAGTTGGTGGGGGACAGGGGCATTGACAGGTAAAGACTAGCACCAGGCCAAAGGGTAAAACCTCAAAGCTGGCTTCATTCTGGAGAAGATGGGGTTTGTGCTCGAAAATGCGGAAAAGCTAATGTGTCCCACTCAACTTTCTCTCAATAACCATTAACCTGTAGACAGGTGTGCTTTCACCAAAAGATGTAAGATTGACTAAGTCAGATATCCATAGGAACCAGGCAGAGAACCCCTGTGTGTGTATCCAGACAGGTATAATACAGGTGTAAGTGGGGGATGGTGGAGAGTTGGTAAACTGGAGAACACGAAAGACGTTTAGCCCACAGAAATTAGTAACATTCCCAAGACAAGAAGATAAATGACTTGAGAGCCAGGACTGGAACTCTGATATTTCTGATGTCTGAATGCAACTTTCTACACCTTCCATAAATCCTAGATCAGTTGGATCCAGAGGAGCCAGGCCAGCCTGTGAGGTCAGGGATGGGCTCTCAGATGGAGAGAGAGATAAGTGCAGCCCAATAAGTGAGGCTAGGAGGCCAGAAGGAAAAGCCAAGGAAGGGCATGCAAGCAGAGGATGCACTACAGCCGAGGACACCACAGTCACGCTCAAGGAACAGCACCTTGTTCAGAGTGGCTGGTGCTTGGAGTGCAAGTGGGAGTTAAGTGAGCTCTGGAGATGGACAGCTCAGCAGGGCCAGAGCAAAGCTGGCTTCCGGATCCATGGGAGGGAGGCTGCCCTTGGTCTTACAGGCTGTGGGGAGCCTCTGAACAGGGTTAAACAGAGTATGACTGTATGCTAGGTAGGGTGGGCAAAGGCCAGGTGTGGAGCACACCGGTCAATGCCGAGAAGTTGTCCAGCTCCTATTACCAGCCCCCACCCACCCACTCTGTTTTCTTTGCTTGAAGCTGCAGGTATGAGAAGTGGTAGACTAGGCCCCACTCACGGTCCCCAGTGTCCAAGCCCCAGGTCCAGTGCTTCACGTGTATCACAGCCCTGATGTGTCATGTTTATCGCCTCTGTCTGCCAGGCTGACACTAATCCTAACTCCCCGACAAGCCAGGTTATGAAGAAGGTGTTTCTCATACAAAGAGCAAGCAATCCATGGCCACGCAGAGTAGCAAGTGTTTGAGTGAGTGCTGGAAAGGACACCAGCGTCTTCCTCCCGGAAGACAGAGCTGACCATCGTCCCTGCATCCAGGACCAGGGCACCCACAGAGTGGGTCACAAAGGTGAAGGGGGGCAGCACTGTACCTCAGGGTACAGGCAGGGCAGAGGGGCTGCACCCCACCTTCTGGCTGCCCTAACCATAGCTGGACCACAACCAGGAGGGTGGGGAGAAGGTGGCACTGGAAGGACAGATGACTGGACCTTCCGCTGCCTGTGAGCCGAGCTGGCCCCCGGGTCCCCATACCTGTGGCCTGTGCCAGACGGGCTCTGCGCAAGGCCGTGTGCCCGCTGCAATCCTGTGTGTCTGTGGGCAGCGAGGATCACAGGCAGGCCTGCTCTTCACCGTGCAAACACACATGCTTCACAGGGCAGGGCTGGACGGGGCGGTCGAGGAGAAACGGGCGGGGGTTCCCACAGTGAGCGCTGTGGAAAGGCAGTGCCCGCCGGGCTCCAGCCTTGGTCCAGACCTTTTGGGATTGAGAGGAGAAAGATTTCTTTTCCCACGTCCAGCTGTAGTTTTCCATGAACTGCACGGACCTTTTTAAGGAAAACATATTTCTTACAGTTTACCAGTAGTTCCAAAAATTCAAAGAAGACAAATTTTGGTGAACTAGGCACCAGGCACTGTGCTCTCCAACCTAGAACCTCAGACATCCCATGTTCTCAGACACCATTCAGAATTCTCTGGCCATTTCCTTTGAATCTCGAGTCCCTGCTGTTCCTTGCCTTCCAGCTATTAGATGCCAGAAGACACAGCATGCAGTGGCTTAGTCCACAGAGCCAGGCTGCCTGGGTCTATCTCGGCTTGACCACCTTTATGTGGATCAGTTTCCTCATCTGTAAAATAGGTACATGCCACACAAAGTTGCACCAAAAACAAGTGAGGTACTCCTGTGCAAACAACCCAGTGCATTCCGCAAGTTCCATCCCTTACTGGGGGAGCCTCAGTTCTCTAGTTTCATGTGTGTCTTCTGGGTTTCCCTTACCCAAATAAGCCAAGGGAATTTCTGCCTCATACAAAATGAGACTGCTTTCAGCTCACACTTCATATCCCTCCCCAGCCAAAATAACGTCCCCCTGCTCCCAGTTAAACTGTTCCAGTTACCAGGGATCATGATATTGCTTATTGGATCCATTTAAAGTTTTCTCTTTTTTTAATTTTAAAAACAAAACAAAAATGAATAAAAAGAATACAAAATTTCAAAAAATATGAAATTAACGCTAGTTAATATATTGCATATTGTTATCTTGAAAGTAGTCCAAATGATAAGATTTAGGCCGGAAAAAAATGATCAAACAATTGGACAATGAAAACACAAACTGCTTTTTTTGATGAACTGACAGATATTAGTAGTATAGTTATCTATCCATCTTGTATATATTTATATGCACACATATATATGCATACATATGTATATATATAATCTTTTCATTTAAACTATTTCTAACTACAAGTGCTCTAGTTCAGTCAGAAGCTAAATTAAACGCAGAAAAGTAATTACACTTTCTCCATAGATTATGTTCAGAAACAAAGTGAGTAACTTCACACACCCTTCAAAGGTCTTCTCAACCCCCATGATTCCATGGGAAGGGAACTTCCCTTTATTCGCGACAAATGTCGGTCACAGCGAGCCCACAGCGAGCAGACGGAGTAGACTGGCTTGGAGCACTGGTTCTCTCCTACCTGCTTCCCCTGACAGGCAGCCTCCTTCACACACACACACACACTCACACGCGCCCCTTTCACTGGCTCCCAGCGCTGCTCAGCTGGAGGAACAGGGGCAAGGAAGATGGGGGGGGCGTGTCATAAATCGGGTGTAGGGGCCTCTGGGTATGAGGTGTGTGTGGCCGCCTTTGCGGGGTAGGGGATATTTGTTATTTTGTGGCCAGGAGAAGATTTATAAGCAACAGGAAAATTCTACCAGGACAAACTTGGAGGGTTTATGAGATCATTTAAAAGAAACTTGACATGGAAAAGTGCTGCTTAAAATGGGAGCATAAGTAGTAAGCTTTCCAAAGGCACAATATCTTCTTGGACATTCACTTTGATTTGTTTTCATTTTCTTTTTTACTGTTATACTTGGTCTTTTTAATTTTTATTGGCGCGTGTTTGCAGTACAGAGTGTTTGCATTCCTTGTGTGGAGCTGGTGCCCACACGCCGTACCTCCAATTTGCTATTCATCCCCTTCCCAGCTGAGAAAGGTCTACTTCCCTCCTTCCTGTGAGCCCCGTACTTATCTTTAAAGTTAGAAAAAGAGCACCAATTAAAAAAAAACCCACAGGTTGGTGGAGCGATTTGACCTATTCTCACTTTTCATTGCTTTTAAATAAATACTGAGTCTGAAGGCCAGAGATTTGGGAGGAGAATCAGAGGCATCTCACGTTTCAGCCCCACTGGACAGACTAGGAAATTGGGATTATGGAAATTTGCATGCAAGAACACTGACTACAAAATGACCTTGCAGCCTTCCACCACGGCTGCCTCTACCTGAAGAAGGTTGAAGAAGGTCCATTCGGGGTGGCCTGGGTGTCTATACTCTGTGCCACCAGATTTAGAGATGAAGTCAGAGCCCAAACTGTATGAACCAGGACACTTCCCTGTCTGGGATGTTGTTGAGGAAACACCAAATTTTGCTTCAGAAGTTGTACGGTCGGCCTCTTTGCCTGCTATCAGGGCTTCTCCTGTTGGTGGTGGTTAGCAACGCCTTATAAAGTGAGGGTCACCCCTATTTCCACCACTGTCTGCCTCAGCAACTTGATGGACAGAATTAAAGAAATGGATGGAGAGAGGGCATGGGGAGGGCTGGGTTGGCAGACAAATTTGGGTTCTGCTCTGGCACCTGCTCAGGCCCTGCAGCCCAGGTTTGCACCCTGGAAGTTACTCTCTGTCTCCCAGCATTGTTATGAGCAGGGCCTATGAAGGTCACCTGTCCTGTCCCTGGAAAAGGGAGGCAGTGTTTGCAATGACCGCCTGTGTCCTGGCCCCACAGAGGGTCCAGAGCGTGATATGCACGCGAACCGTTCAGGCTCTGGTTTAGAAGCTTCGATTCCCCAAGTGCATCATACACAGAAGACTCTGGGGAGTACAGATGGAAACCAGGTTATGATAATTATTCATGTACAGGTACTTCTCACTTAACAACCTGCCTGTTGAACCACCGTTCATTCAGACTTATGACCAAGGTGTGCTATTCGGACTTCAGAACCACCCCTCCGACATGGCCTGTCATTTTCGTGTACAGTTCTGTGCATCTTGTTGATAGGGCCTTAGATCTTATGTACACTCCTCCTTGTTTCTGCAGCTCTGTCATATTTGCTGATTGTACTGTGTAGTACAGTTCTACAGTTTGGTCTTCTGCTCTACTTTACAGTACTACACGTAACAGTCATGCAAATAAAAGCAAGGTTATCCAGTTGCTTTACCATCGCTTTGTTCTGAATACTGTACTGTACATGCTATGTACAATTCCTCATTTAGCAACCAATTCATCTAATAACCTCATTGCTGGAATGGAACTTGTTTGTTAAACAAGGAGTGCCTGTATTTCAATGTAATTTTGCTATCGATAGCCCAACTAACTGGTGATTTCAGGGACAGTCATGGGTGTTGCTTAGGATACAGCTAATTTGATAGATCTGTATCTGTATCATGTGCTGTACTAGCAATCTACTGCCTCTTGTCCCAAATTAGCCACATGCTGAAGCAATAAAATGTACACTCTCAGAGCATAAGGAAGGGGAAAGAAACATTTCAAAGGTGTCTTTGTATGACCATAATACAGAGTTTTCAACTTACAATGGGATTGTCCTGATTAAGCCATTGCAAGTTGAAAATATTGTAAGGTAAAAATGCATTTAATCCATGTAACCTTCTGGGCATCAGCTTAGCACATGGCTATGATGAATGCTTCTTCTCCTGATGCTGTGGAGGCCTGGAGCTGCTGTGGCCATGGCCCGGAGCACAGGAGCGTTTCCTGCACCCTAGCGCTAGCTAAGGAAAAGGGCAAAATTCAAACTTCTGAAGTTCGACTTCTACTGAGTGTCTGTTGCTTTCCCATTGCCACACAATCAAAGAAATCATAATACAAACTATGGTAAGTCCGGGACCATATGTAAAGAAAACAAGTGAACAAGTGTTCCGAAGTCTAAGTGCCGCACCTGCGATACTGGCCCTGTCACTTTCTAGCTGTGTGACCTTGGGCACATTACTAAACCTCCCTGTGGCAATAAGGTGTGGAGTCACTAATATTTACCAGGTCCACTGTTACTGCAGCTTCTCACAAATCCAAGATGCCAAGTCACTGGAAAGAACTCTCTCTCTCTTTGCTGGCAACTTAGTCTTTGCAAAAGGTACAGACTCATCAAAACTAAAAGCGTTTATCCACAGCATTGAGTCACCGGGACTATTGTTTCAGAGAATAAAATCATGGTGTGTTCAAGCCTGCACAAGTTTAGAAGAATTATCTTACTAATCACAATCATCAGAGTTAACAAAGATGCCACCTGTGTGCTTGGAATTCAGCTCTGGGAGACACAGGGCTGCCACGATGGCTCTGCAGCTATTAATTAGATCTGCATCAGGGAGCGAAGATGTCACAGTTACTGATCCCTGGCAGGAAAACCGTGACGTCTAAGGGTGAGGCTGCCATCTTAAAAAGCAGCAACTACTATATGATTTGGCACCAAAGACTGTTCTCGTTTACCAATAGTTGGTTATTTTGCCATTTCAAGCTAGAAAAAGTTTAATAATAATTTTCAACGTAATAATACACAACTCTGTCTTCAAGAAGAAAAAGATGAAAACGAAAAGCTATAGAACTTTTTAAAAATCTAATTTTTCTGACTGCAGAAGCAGTATGTGTTTATTTTAGTGAACTTGGAAAATACCAAAAAAATCACAAAGCAAAATCCTTTAAATTGCTTGTGCTAATCCTTTAAATAGCTTTGTGCTAATCAGGAAGTGTGTACTCCGTGTCTGTATAGATCCATATGTGTGCATTGCCTTTTTATTTTTCTGCCCAAAATTGAAGTCATGCAGACACTATTATTTTGTAACTTTGTTTTTCACTTCATATGTTACAAACTTCTTCCTATCCCTTATTCTCTTATATCATTTTCAAATTTAACTTGCCCAGTCTCCACCAAACTCACACAATTTTTTTCTCATTTTTTTCACTGAAAGTAGACAACCTCTCCGTTTCTTTCAGAGAGACAGAGAGAGAGAGAGAGAGAGACAGAGAGAGGGAGAGAGAGAGAATCATCAAGAAGCAGCCACTTCCTCTTCGCTGACACTGAGTCTGTGAACCGCCACGCAGCTAGACCCACACCAGCTCGGCGTGGCCCCAAACCTGCTCTGCAGTCCGCCTCCCCGCCCTGGCCAGCATCTCCCCGAAACTTGGAGTGGGAATAGCAGCAGCCTCCCACCCACTTCTCCTGAACTGCTTTACCGCACCCAGGAGCCTCCATTTCCAAACAAACCATAACTTCCCCCCCAAGCCATTGCTGATGCAGTCTCTGCTACGCATGAACAGGTGCAAGAGACCCAGAGTTGCACCCACACTGCCCTCTCTCCCACCCCACGTCCAGCCGATCACAGAGGCCATTCAGATTCCCTTCTAGATACCTCTGGAGTCTGATGCCTTCCATCTCTCTCCACCACCACCACCTCCTTGTCTCTCACAAGGACCTTCTTTAAGTCTCCTGCTGTTTTACCATCAGTCATTCCACCCTCATTCTGTCCATTCTATAAGCCATAGTCAGAGAGATCCTTTTCATAGTTTAAACCATGCTGCCCTGGGGCTCAGATCCTCTAGTACTTCCCATTTTTCCTGCACAACCTGGCTGATGCCACCTTCCCAAGCTCATCTCGGGAGCTGCTTCATGCTGTCTGCAACCCAGCCATGCTACCTGGTTTTCCATTCCTCCTGCTTGTTCTGCTTATGATCACCACAGGATCTTTGCATAAACTATTCTCCCCGTTCAGAATGTTTTCTCTCTCTTTCTCTCCTCCTTCTTCTAATTATCTCAATGTCACATCTTTTTTTTTTTTTTTTTTTTTTTGGTACTGGGGATCGAACTCACAACCTTGCACTTGCCAGGCAGGCACTTAAGCCACTGAGCTAAATCGCCAGCCCAAGGAACTGTTTCTTAATCTCTTATAATATCAAACCCTAGACAGACTCTCAAATTACCTGTCACTCATAGCACATTACACCTGCAACTTGATGCCTGTTGGCATGCTTGAGATCTATCCCCCACTAGATTCTGAGCTCCTGGAGGGTGGAAGCCATGCTTGACTGGTTCATACTTATATTCTCAGTACTTAGGTGCCACTTAATAAACATCTGAGAATCGATGAGTAAATTAATGGTACGTTGAACTCAACAGATCCAGGATGAAATAAAAATCTCCCTGAAATGTGGTTTTCACCCAACATAGTAGTTTCAACCCTGTAGGAGGGAACCACCATCCATTGAGCAGATGCGGCAGAAGTGGGCTTTGTGTACTTGAGAAAGACATATTGATATCCTAACTCCCAGTACTCAAGAGGAGGTAATACAGGCAGGGGGGGGTGGCATGGCTAATCCACTATGGCAGGTGTAAAGTGGGGAATTTGAACACAGGCACACGCACACAAGGAAAAGTATGAATGCAAAAGCCAAGATGAGGTGATGCTTCAACTAGCAAAAGAGCCCTAAAATTACCAGCAAAGCAGTAGAAACTAAGAGAGGGGCCAGGAGCCAATTCCCCCGCACAGCCCTCCAGAAACACCAGCCTCAGTGACAGCAGCTCCAGAACTTAGAAAATAAATCCAGCTGATTTACGACCCCCAGTGTGTGGCGCTTTGCAGTGGGAGCCTAGGAGGCTAACACACAGTCCTTGACCATCCTGCCCTCTTTTGCTCACCTCCTGCAGTCTCCTGTCCTCTGCCACAACCTATCAGCTTTGGCTCCTCAGTGGAAGCTGAGCATGGAGGACAACAAATTCCAGAGGTACCCGGAAGGGAGGCACTGCTACAGTGTCCCGCTGGGGCCATACCTCTGCACCCCTACGAACCTTTGCCCACACTGCAGCCTGAGAGCACTTTCTGCAGATCTGACACCGTCCCACACGCTCACCATCCTCAGACCCTGTGCCCCAGCTCTGGCCACAGTAAAGTAGTCCACTGCTCTTAGAATAAAGATCCCAGAGGGCCCGGCTGGGCCTGCTGCCTTTCCAGCCTCACAGCTGCCCACTCCTCTTTTTTTTCCTAGACAACCCACTCTTCTCCCCAGCCTGGGCCTTCACTGGGACCATGGCATCTCCTCTGCCTCGCCTGTCCCTTTCCCCACACCATGCATTTGTCCTGTGTCTCCAGCTCATCTTTCAGATCCCAGTCTGAGATTATTGATTTTAGAGAAATCTTCCCCATTCCCCAGAAGTGGCTAAGTGAACTGTGATTTGCACTCACACCTGCATTATCTAACTATAGCCCTGCACTTCACCTGGGCAGCAATCATATTTTTTGGCCATTTATCTGCGAGACCCAGTGTGGGTCTGATAGGTAGCTGTAGAAGAATTGAATAAAAAATCACCATTCTGCCAAACAAGGCATAATATACTGGATAATCGTATTTGTAGTCACATCAGTATTTTCTTTTATTTCACGATATTGTGATAAATCACCCAGGAGATAAAGCTTTGTGCAAATATAGATTATTTCCTTGAGACAAAATATTGAAAGGAATTGATTGCTCAGTCTAATTGTTTTTGAAGCTCAGTCTCTAATTGTTTAGGTTTTTTTCAAGCAGGAAGATACTAACCAGAAATATGCAAGAGAGGAAAAGGTGAAAGGAAGGTGGGAGGGAGGGAAAGAGAAACAAAGAGGAAGCAGCAGGAGGAGGATAAAGAGGAAGAAAAGGATGGGAAGGAGGGAGGGAAGGAAGGAAGAGGAGAAGAAGGAAGAGAAGGAGAGACTCCCAACCTAAGCCAGCCAGGCCATGTCTCCCTGGGAAGTTGTCTCTGCTGAGACTGTTGTCTGACCAGTTTCCTAGACCACTCTTTCTGTATCCCTGCCAAGCCATCCCTGGGAAAAGACAAGTCAGACTCTGAGTCCCAAGGTTTAAGATGATAAAGTCCCTCAGAGGCAGGGGCGAGCCGTCCAGAGTTTTTTGTTCCCCTGCCTTTGTTCTACCAATTTCTCCCATCGCAAAGGCTTTTCAAAAGCACCAAGAGTCTGACACTTTGCCCATCCTCTTTCTCACAGACGTCTCCAGCAAAAGACAAAGCCGGGTTGGCACTGAGGAGGGCCTGCAATAAAGGGGGATGGAGAAAGAAGAAAACACCCCTAGAATCTGGCTGGGCCCAGTATATTCAGCTGCTGCAGTAGCTGAAAAGTTAAACAATGCAGAGGGGAGGGACAGCCATTTTCTTCACTCTGTCTAGTTGTCATGGATACTGAGATTTTAAAAGTAAAAGGGTAAAGGGTTTTCTTTATGCTTTGGAAACAGTGCCTTTTTTCACTCAGTTGGCCTGGATCCTTTCTCTGGGTTGGGAACCTTCCACTCTGAGACTCACCGGAAGGAATCTGGAGAAGGGAAGTCAGTAAATAATGCTTTCTGTAATGGTGTCCGTCGGGCCACCAGCTCTGCAGTCTGTTCCCATGAAAGCCGGGTCCAGAGGCCTGCACACTGGTGGAAATGTCCATCTTTTGCAGCACTGACATATAGGCAGAAAGGTGTCCCTCTCATGGGCCTCTTCAGATTTTCTCAGAAACATTCAAGCATGGGTTTGAGGTTTCAACTTTGTCCTCTGCCAACACCCTGCTGACCACTAAGTAACATCCTCTTCCAGGGCTCTTCAAGGTCAGTGCAGCTCGTGCTTCTTCCTACGACGTGGCCTCCCACCCTTATATGCAGGGTCTTGCTATGCAGCCCATAGCAAGACCCTGCCTCCAAAAAATAAAAAAAAAGTTTAAAAAAAAAAAAAGGCTGGGGAGGTGGAGAGGAGAGTGGAGAGAGTGTCTGCCTTTTCAGGTATCTTTCTGGACGTTGCTGCCTCGGCGGCTAAGTTGTCTTGACCAGTGTCAAAAACAGAATGCGTTAGCAAAGACATTTTGAAAACAGGAGTGTGTAACTCTGTCAGAAAAGTGTATATATTTTTTAAAATGAGATCAAATATATTCATTCACTATAGGGTCTGTTCAGCATTATCTTTGGAGATAAGGGAAAAGCTTCACTTACAAGTACTATTTGTTTAGTATGAAACTTGCAATAAACATCTATGACTGGAAGGAAAAAAAAAAAAACCTAGCAACAGTGCCAGCGCCTGGCAGTGTACTGCTGAGCTCGTCGGCATGACACCGTGAGACGGACGCCTGCTTCAGGGGCCAAGCACGGTCAAGGCCCAGCTCTGCCACCACCAGAATGAACTCGGACAGCGTACGCAGTCTCTCTGACTCTTCTGTCCACCTCTGATAAAGCACATGATAAGATCGGCCTCATAGCATTGGAAGGAACATTAAGTGCAAAACAACTGTCACCCTTTGTCGTCTAGCAAGTGTAACTGCAGCATTGCTATCTTGTCCGTACTCACTCCCACCACATTTACACACTGGCACACACACTTGCACACTTTGTCACTCACACTCAGATACACACACACATTCATGTATGTGCATATAGGTATACACACATTCACATGCTTTGTCACACACAGCCTTACACTCTCCTGTACACTCACTTAACTTTCCATTGGGAACCTGAAGTGAAAGACACTGAGATGTCTTATTTTAGTCCTTTCCAACTGCTTGATATAAGCAGTTCCATTCACCTATCCAACCAGCGAGCATTTTCTGAGGCCCTAAGAAGTGCCACACACAAGTCCTAAGGACCCACTGGGCAATAACCAGCTGTTGGCTCCCATCTGCCTGGCTGCCGAGCTCCAGCCTTGCTCTTCTTCTGTAGCCCCAGGGTGGCCCTGAAACTTCACTCCCTGGGCCTCTGTGTGCCTTCATTCCTGACTCTTGGCAACACTGCCTGAAACGCTATCAACACACATGGATGGCTTGTGTTTGGATGACTGTGACAAGGACAGGTTCACACTGTTGTCCTGGCTGCATGCACACCTCCATCAGACCCGAAGCACTCAGTCTTCAAACTGATATCAGCATCTTGCAAACATTTAGAACAAACGCCTACGTCTTCATAGGAAATGATCTGCCCTTCCAGGACCGTCTGTTTTTTCTGGTTCAGGCAACACCGGAGTTCCAGGGCTCTGCACCAGCCCATCCTGCACAGTGTGGGGTCACCAGACAGGAAGCGAGTGCAGCAGGAGACAGGAGGGCACTCAAGGGTCCCAGGACCACTTGCCCAGGTCAGGTCTGAGCCATCAATCATTTCAGTGCTGCTTCTGACCCTGGGCTACCCTGCTCAGTTCAGTGCAGAAGGGCACAAATAACAGTTCCACTATGCATCAAATGTGGGACTTGGAATGTGTCAACCCGCCCAGTACAGATGCTCCTCAGCTTATGATGGGTGACATCTTAATAAACCTATCAAAACTTGAAGAGGTCTTCAGTTAAAAATGCATGCATGGAATGCCAGGCGTGGAGGCACATGCCTGTAATCCCAGTACATGGAAGTCTGGGCAGGAAGAGTGCCATCAGTTCGAGGACAGCCTGGGCTACATAGTGAATTCAAGGCCAGCCTCTACCACACAGCAAGACCCTGTCTCAAAAACAAAAAAGTAAATAAATAAATGCAGGTAATAAACTTACCCTACTGAACAGCCTCGCTTAGTGTAGCCAGCCTCATACACACTCAGAACACTATTACAGCCCACAGTTGTGCAAAATTATTTAACGCAAAGCCTATTTTATGATAAGGTGTTAACTGTCTCATACAATTTCTCTAATATTGTACTGAAAACAAAAAACAGAATGGTG
>PVJX010032802.1:0-20160 GCA_004027295.1 Dolichotis patagonum
TCTCATAACATAAATATTGTAGACATCCAGAAAACCAGCTCTGCAGCTTAATAAGCATTTTCACTTTTATAACCTCCACCCTATGCCTTAATAGCAACAGCATTAACACTTGGTCAAGCATCAAATACAAAGTTTTCTGAGATTGGTTGTTGGAATACATGATAGCTTGAAGGTATTTTATATCTTCTTTACTTTGCTTTCCAATCAGTCTTACCATGGGTTGGCTACATGGAGTGACTGTGGCTTGGCTATCAGGATGAATCCATGACAAAACTAGAATATGGCTCCTTGACATGAAGGGAGCTTTGAGTGGTTGATAAATTGTGTCAACTTGAGAAGTTTAGAAGATTAACTAAATCAGATCAGCATTTCTCCACCTTAGGATGTAGGAGACCTAGCCATAGGTGACTCTTCTACACATTAGGGTGTAGGAACTCATCCCAGGGTGGCTCATTGCCTGGATGGTGTAAAGGGGAAATGCATATGGACAGACTGTATTCCATTCTTCAGGGGAGGTCATATTTGCCTTCATCTGGGAGGTTCTCCCTTGGCTTCCAGGGCACAGTACTTGGCTTATATTGTAGTCTTTTCAGCCTTCTAGTGCAGACTCTTCAGCTTTCACTTTGAATCCTTCTGCAAACTCTTCAGTTTTCCAGAGTAGACCCTTCAGCCTTCTGGTATAGATTCATTGGCCTCCTGATATGGACACTGCAGTGAACCCCAGACGTTGGACTGAAATCATTGGTCTCCAGTGTTCAGACACCTTTTGCATAATTCCTCATTCAATTATGTGATCTTGTAATTTATTTTACATTTGCATATCTTGTGTTACATCTGTTTGTCTAGTAAAAAACTGACTGATACAGACTTTTGTTGCAGAATGGCTCCAGAAATAAAGAATTGTAATCATGATGCCATTCTTGAATGTCTTTATGTATTCTCTGATTTGGTTCTCTAAATTGATGAGATAGTCTCTCCTTTTATTTCTGTGGAGGAATACTAATAATCCTGAGTGTATACTTTAAATTAATTCATGTAGATCTATTTAGTTATCCTAATTGATTACTTGTGAGATGTAAGGAATGTAGTCACTCTACACATGAAAATTTTGAATATTTTTGGAACAGTAGAAAACATAATGAGGCTGGATGGATGACCTTAGCATCCCTGGACAAACTAGTGTAAACTAGGAAAGCAATAAGATCGAAACACCCATAGGAAGTCTCAAGTTTTATGGCTGCGAGGACAAAATAATAAAGGAAAGTAAGGAACTTAAAGATTCAAATTTCCAACTCTAGGCACAAGATACAAATTTAAAAGATTTCAAGTGTATCTTGAAAGAAAATCTCCTGTACTTTAACTCTAAAGCTGAGATTTTAGAAACCCAGAAACAAGTCCCCATAACTGGATTGACTGATCTAAATATATTGCCCAGCCTCAGATGATATCTGATAGATAGATGAAGGCATCGATCATAAAAGAATGGGATTCCATAAACTTGGATGGAGATGTGTGAGAAGATCCTGAGGAAGCTTAGGATGTAAATTTTATAGGTGATAATCAGATTACTTTGCCAGAATAAGAGATTCCCCATCCATAGTGACAGAGGCATCCTCATCAACACCCTCTGTGGTATTAGCTTCTCCTAGTATACCTGGGGGAACTAAGGTTGTGTTGACCAAGCATGAAAATGCTGACACTCCTCAAGACCCATGCTTAACGCCCATTTTTTTTCTAGGCTTATAATCTCAAGTCCTAGAAGGCTTCTAAGGGTATGGTACATGTTGTGACTCATGAGGAGGACCACTATTCTGTCCAAGAACTTCTTGAGTTTTCTTACTCTTACAAATAAGGCCTAAAATATAAGTGAGGAAATGGATTTAATAGGTGTTTGATAATATTCAAAAATTTACATCTGGATCTTGCTAAAAGTTTGTTGATATGGGCCATTAAGCAGTGATTCTGAATTTAATGTTGCAGGTTGTAAAGAAATTGTTAATGGTTTATTTGTTTGGCACAAGTATGAATCAAAATATGGGCCTCTGTGAGTGAGTTTGAAATTTTTGATAATCCATGGTTTACTGTTGATGAGGTGACACAGAGGCTTAGGGAAATTGGATTGTTGCAATGCATCTGTTAGGTCAAACCTAATCCAACATGCTGGATGATCCAGAAAATGTACCCTTCACTATCACTCTGAGAAACAGATTCATGAGAGGAACAACAGAATCCCCAAAGAGCCCTGTCATCAATCTTCTCTGCATGCCAGACCTTATAGTGGGGACAGTGATAACACAACTTTGAGAAACAAGGGCAATGGGTTTGATTGGGTCCTAGTGTGGCAGAGATCAAGTGGCAGCATTTAGTAACCAAAGGTATGGTCCATGTCCTTAGCATAACATACAGCAGGAGCAGAACAATGACCAGAATTATCTCACACATACAGACCTATACTTTTGACTGACCAGCCATGGTGTTTCCAAAAGTTAAATAGATGGTAAGCCTACAAAAGATTTTACTAGAGATATTTGGTAAGATATGAAGGGCAAATGCACAGAAACCTACCTCAAATTGTTGTAACAGGGAATTATGATCCCTCAATCAATACCAGATATGAGTCAATTTATAGACCCAGAACCCCTTGAAAAAAGGATAGGCCAAATTCCCTGGGGGAAGGATCCTGATATATCAAAAAAATTATGTGGTCAACCCTTTTCCCATCCTTCCCCAGAGGGACCTAAGGTCTTTTTCCTGTCCAATTGTACATTGGGTGAAGGAGAACAATCAGGTGTTTGGGGAATACTGAACACTTCCTCTGAACTAATGCTGATTCCAGGTGATTAAAAACATTATTGTGGCCTTTCAAGAAGAGTAAATGCCTATGAAAGTCAGGTGATCAATGGAATTTTAGCAAAGGTTTGACTCTCTGTGGATCCAGTATACGATCTAATCCTTTCTGTAGTAGTTTCCCCTGTTCTGGAATGCATAAATGGAATAGATTTATTTAGTACTATACAAAATCTTCACATTGGTGCCCTAATGTGTACTGTGAGGAATATTACAGTTTAAATACCAAATGGAAACTGTTAGTGTTATATAAACCTGGTAAAACAGGAAACAAAGAGTAACATTGCATTCCTGGAGGAATTACTGTTATTAGTGCTTCCATGAAGGAGGGAGGAGTGGTGGTCCCCACCACATTTACATTTAATTCTCTTCTTTGGCCTGTGCAGTATACATATGTGTCCTTGTCTTGGTTGTTTTTTTCTCATCGTTGAGACAAATACCTGTTGCCCAACATGAAGGAAGAAAGGTTTATTTCTTACAATTTTGGAGGATTTATTTCATGCTTAGCTGGCTCCAAGCCAGAGTGGTGTAGCTAGGGAGCAGCTATTCATAGCAGCTGCAAGCAGCAACTGCAAAAAAGCAAAAGGGAGGAAAATACCATGCCTTCCTGCCCTTACACTCTATATCAGCTCCACTCCTGCACAGGTGCAGCACTCACATTGCCAATCCCAGTGCTAGACAACAAACCAATCAAAAATGCTAGATTCAGCCACCTCTGTGACTATGCTAGGATTGGGGACCACTAAGATACAAACCATAAGAGTCCTGGAGAATGACAGTAGATTGTGATACACTGGATCAAGTAGTGACTCCTATTGTAACTGCTATTCCAGATGTGGTTTCCTTGTTTGAGTAGATAACACATCTCCTGTTACACGGTGTGCAGGTGTTGATTTGGGAAGTATCTCTTCTATTTTCCCATCTATAATACCATTAGAAATAATTTGTTTTCAGTTGGCAAGGCCAGAAATATAACTTTACTGTCCTACATCACATGATGGTTGTTTCAGTAGAAACAATTTTGTGTCATTCAAAGGACTCACACTTTTACCAACCAACTTTTGGAGAATTCAGGTTTTAAAAATTTTATATAGACAGCTATCATCTCCAAATACGCAGAAGGTATTTATCATACTATATACTGAATAAAATTATTTGATTGTTCATTCTGTGCTTTTGACTGTACATTGAAGAACTATTCCCCCAAGAAGCTGTGGCACAGTTATCTATATCTTATTGACAAAAGAATGACTGATCTGTTATACTATATACAATGCTGTGTGTGCAGTATCCCGCACCCTTTATGTGGTGCTTCTATAGCAAGTTGAATTAAAATCAGTTAGAAATGGAGAAACAATGCTAGTCTCTCCTTGGCAGGTAATGTCTCTTCCACCTTTATCACTGTATCATTTTTCAGGGCTTCTACATGGGATCCACAGAAGTCATTTCATATACTTCTCCCAAAAATACACATGGTGGTTTAGTTGTTGAGGAGGTCAAATTCAGCTTGCATAGAAATGACTTTCTAGATGAAGAAACCTTTCACAAGAAATAAATTATATAAGTGGAGATGAAAACTGTGTGTTTCAAATGATGCAAATCTATGCCCATCAACTGCTTTCAAAAGAGAGATCTGTAAACTTTTCTAACAGAGTTCTAAAAGGAAAATAGAAAAAGGTACACTCTTTTCTGTAGCTAAAATGTGCTAAGCAGTAAAATGTACATGCTATGCAAACAATCTCATTTAATTCCACAAACACTTTTGTTACTAATATTATACAGGCTATTTAAGGAAAAAAAGAGAGAAAATATATTTGGAAATCTTTGACTGCATAAAGTACTTCTGATTCCACAATACTCTTTACTTAGATGAGTTTAGTAGAAGAATTTTTTCTTGCAAATTACTAATCTTTGTGACACTATGACCTGTTAGCTGTATATGAGCTCAGACATGTGCTGATGTTAATGATGCATGAAAAAGCGTAGATTAAAGAAAATTAGGACTTTACTTAATTTAAGCATTTTTTCTTAACCTTGGGCTCCATTCTCAATAGGGTGGTTTATCTTTCTTAGGGCATCCATTTTGAGAGACATTCAATTCAACAATCCTGATGGAGACCAAGTGAATGAGTCTAAGTATAGAATACTGGATTCAGAGTATGACACTCTCAATTTTTGGAATTTTCCAAAAGGTCTTAGACTAAGGACAAAAGAAAGAAAATATTCTCTACATCATCCACATGGTCAACAATTCTGTTTATCAGAGAATATCATACAATGGGACACAAGAATGACTAAAGTCAGTTGATCTGTATTTTTAAACACTTTAAAAACCAAAATCATTTTGTGTCTTCCATATTCTTAATATTGTTTCTAAATTACAACATAGAGAAATTTAACAATTTATTCTTTGATTTTAAGAATTTATTTTTCCATGCTGGAACTTAGGGCGCCGAGCCAACCAGTAAGCAGCCTGCTGCCCTGGAGAGTGACTGTGGTCTGGCAAGCTGCGGCCACGCCAGGGTGGGGAAACCAGAAGCAAGAGCATCTCCTGAGATCTGCGCCATGCTGGAACTTAGAGCGCCAAGCTAACCAGTAAGCAGCCTTCCACCCTGCTAAGTGACTGTGGTCTGGCAAGCCGCAGCCACCCCAGGGTGGGGAAACCAGAAGCAGGAGCATCTCCTGAGATCCGTGCCATGCTGAAACTTGGGGCGCCTAGCCAACCAGTAAGCAGCCTGCTGCCTACCAGGGCATGGGCTTAGAATCAAACATATCATATGTCCCCCCCCCATTAACAATTGGGGTCCAGGGATCTGGGTATCTCTTAGTAGATGACCATATTTGGTACAGCAAGTTGGGGGAGTTTCCTTCTACTATCTCTGAAGGCAGATATTTTTTTTGCCATTTTGCTTTGTCCTGATTAAGGGTGTTGCTCTATTCAACACTCTTCTGTTGATGTGTTCTATAATGTTGTGTATTTCTTTGATTTTGCTGTACCTAGGGGAAGAACAACTATTGTGAAGACAACGAGATATACAATGTTGCCTGTTACTGTTGTCCTGGTGACCTGCTTTGATGCTCTGTGCCAATTTCACTATACTGTCTCAATTGGCTTTATTCCATCCTGTTTTTTTGTAACTGTTTGCAGCCTCACTGTGTGTTCACTTTGTATGCCTTAATTTTGTAACATGAACAGCTATTTCTGGGAGGACAGTATGTGGTTTGTCAACTAGTGATTTATGGTTTCTTTTGAGGTTTTTATTGTTTCTACCCTTTTTTCTGTATTGCTTTTTTCTCTTTAAAAAAATTAAAAAATAAAAATAAAAGAATTTATTTTTAACCAACATTGTGATGTATGGCAAATGAACATATATTTTAAATCATGCTTTCTAAAATTTAGTATACTTTGAACCATTCAATACATGGCATTCTTCAAAAAAGTGAACTTGGTAATGTAAGCATATGAAAAATTTCCCTGAGTTTATCAAATATTATGAAAACTATAAGAAGTTATTGATATATCCCTCATTTTACTCAGACTTTCTACTCTGTAAGTAGTAAAGACAGTCATACTGGATTTAAGAAAACTCCTCAGGAAGGAATGTCCTCCTATTGCTTTGATTGCACCTATTGCCCAAGGAATGAGATTATCTTCTTAAAATTTTTTAAATTATAAATAGAATAAAACAAAAGAGGGCAGAGCAAAGCAGATCAGAACAGAAAAACATAAGCAACACAGCAATTTATAATATGACAACTGGACATTAACTGTAGCTATCAAAATATCTCTTTCTCTGCTATGGTTGAGCATAGTTTCAGATGCAATAATATCAAGCATAACAAAATAGTGTACAACCATTCAAAAGAATGAAAGTATTACAGGACATTCTAAACCAAATAACAGAGAATGATCAAGGGCTACAATAATATCTCATTTTCCATAAAAATTTTGTTTGTACTATCACATATATTAAAATCCCAATAAGAAACAACATGATAAAACCAATGGTAATAGAAGAATACAAGCATGGAAGGACTTTAAAGCAAGATGATATAAATCAGCAATGGCTACCAAAATGTTTCATTTCCTTCAAAATGGCTGTTCATATCATCACACATAAAAAAGACAAATAAAACAGAATAAAAACATTCCAACTGATGAATGAAAACATTGAAAGCCTTCAAAGCCATGAAATGGGGAATCATGATTACCATAAAAGCTTATATACACTTATCAACTGTCATACTAGGGAGACTATACGGTATTTACACATGTGAGTTTGGTTTATTTCATTTATGAGTATGGTCTCAAGGTTTGTCCATTTATTTATAAATATCTCAATGTGATTATTCTTTATAGCTGAGTAGTACTGCACTGTATAAAAATACCGCAACTTTTTGTCCATTCCTCAGTTGATGGAGACTTAGGTTGTTTTCAAGATCTGGCTATTACAAATTGTGCTGCTATACACATGTGTGCACATAGATCACTGTAGCATGATGTTTTCAATTCTCCTGGGAATATGCCTAGAAGTGGTATAGCTGGGTCAAACGGGACTTCCAAACCCAGCTTGTTGAGGAATCTCCAGATGGACATTCACAGTGAATGCATCAGTCTACACTCCCACCAACAGTGCAGGAGAGTTCCTTTTTCCACACACCCTCTCCAGCATTTGTTGTTGGTAGGTTTTTTTTTTTTTTATCCTGGCCATTCTTTCTGGGGTGAGATGGAATCTCAGTGTGGTTTTAATTTGCATTTCTCTCATTACTAATGATGACAAACATTTTTTCATGTATTTATTTGCTATTTGTATTTCTTCATCTGAGAAATGTGTATTCATGTCAAAAGCCCATTTTTAGATTGGTTCTTTGAATTTCGAGGGTCTGATTTTTTTTAATACTTTATAAGTTCTAGGGGCTGGGGGTTTAGCTCAGCTGCATTGTTGCCTGAGTGGCAAACGTGAGGTCATGAGTTTGATCCCCGGCACCAAAAAAAAAAAAAAAAAAAAACTTTATAAGTTCTAGACAGAAGTCTTTGTCTGAGGGACAGTCCATTAGGATTTTTTTCCCAATTTGTGAGTTTGTTTTTCACTCTGCTAGAAATCTCTTTCGACATGCAGAAACTCTTTAATAAGTTATGGTCCCAGTTATTGATTCTGGGAAGTATTTCCCATGCGGTTTGATTCTTGTTTATGAATACTCTACCTACAACTATATTTTTGAGATTTTTACCTACTTTGTCTTCCAACTGATTTAGTGTTTCTGTTTTAATATTTATATCTCGGATCTATTTAGATTTCAGTTTAGTACATGGTGATAGGCATGGGTCTAGTTTTAGTCTTCTGCATATGGATAGCCAATTTTTCCATAACCATGTGGTAAAGAGACTGTCATTCTTCCAGCGAGCATATTTAGCCCCTTTATCAAACGTAAGGTGGTTGAGTGAGTTTGTGGTTGTGGTTGTATCTTCCAATCTATTCCATTGATCTTCAGGTCTGTTTTTATTCCAGTACCATGTTGATTGGTATGTTATTACAGTAGCTTTGTAGTATAATTTCAAGTCAGAGATTGTGATGCCTCCTGCCTTGCCTATGCTGCTTAGAATTGCCTTTGCTATTCTAGGTCTTTTCTGGTTCCAGATGAATTTTAGGAGTGATTTCTCTAGATCTATGATGTATGTTACTGACATTTTGAATGGTATTGCAATGAATCTGTATAGTAATTTTTGGAGAATGGCCATTTTCACAATGTTGGTTCTTCCTATCCATGAATAAGGGATGTCTTTCCATTTTCTAAGGTCCTCTTCAATTTTCTGATTGAGTGTTATAATTTTCCCTGTATAGCTCTGTTACTTCTTTCAAGGAATAAATTCCTAAGTACTTCATTTTTTTGGATGCTAGTGTGAAGGGTGTAGATTCACTTATTTGTCACTCAGTATTTTTGTTGTTAGTTTATAGGAATGCTATTGATTTTTGAGTACTGCCTTTGTATCCAGCTACATTGCTGAACTTATTTATTATATCTAGGAATTTTTCAATGGAGTTTTTGTGGTCTTCTACATAAAGTATCATGCCATTTGCAAATAATGACAATTTAACTTCTGTTTTTCGTATCTTTTCTCCTTTTATTTCTCTATCTTGTCTAATTGCTCTGGCTAGTATTTGCAGTACGATGATGAATAGGAGCAGTGATAGAGGACATCCTATTCTTGTGCCTGATTTTAAGATAAAGGCTTTCAGTTTTTGGCCATTTAATATGATGCTGGCAGTTGGTTTGTCATAGATGGCCTTTATCATATTGAGGTAAAGAGCATGTATTCTAATTCTCTGTATGGTTCTTATTATGAATGAGTGTTGCACTTTATCAAAAGCTTTTTCTGCATATATAGAGATGACAGTTTGGTTCTTACATTTGGCTCTATTGATGTGGTGGATTACATTTCTTGATTTATGTATGTTGAACCAACCCTGCATTCCTGAGATGAATTCCACTTAGTCGTGGTGTATAATCTTCTTGATGATTTGCTGCATCCTCTTTGCTAATATGTTATTGAGAATATTTGCATATATGTTCATTAGGGAGATTGGCCTATAGTTCTCTTTTTTAGTTGGGTCTTTCTCAGATTTTGGTACTAGAGTAATATTTGCTTCCAGGAATGACTTAGCAAGAAGATTTTCCCTTTCAATTTCATTGAAGAGTTTGAGGAGTGTTGGAATGAAATCTTCTTTGAATTTCTTGTAGAATTCCTCAGTGAGTCCATATGGGCATGGGCTCTTCTTTGTTAGCAAGGACTTAATTAAATTTTCAATTTCATTAATAGAAATTGGGTTATTCAGCAGTTTTACATCTTCCTGATCCAGCTTTGGTAGTTCATATATATCTAAGAATCTGTCTATTTCTTCTGTATTATCGAACCTATGAGAGTAGAGGTATTCAAAATAGTTGTTGATGATCTTTTGTATATCCACTGAGTCTGTAGTCACTTCTTCTTTTTAATTCCTTACTGCATGAATTTGAAATTTTTCTTTCCTTTTTTAATAAGGTTGGCTAGGGAATTATCAATTTTATTTATTCTTTCAAAGAACCAATGTCCGGTGCCGACTCCGTCCCGCAGAAGAGAGCACACGAACACTGGACTTCTGCAAGCTCCTTTATTGACCGGGCAGCAACCTCATCACATGTCCATCCTTGACGGCTCCCTGCATGTTGTGCAACGAGCACTTCCTTACAATAAGCTTATAAGCTGTCTATAGCCAATCGAAGGGTTCTACGTGGAGGCGAGCTATTGGCCATTAGCGCGGGGCAGATTGTGTGTAGCCATATTTGTTGCTGGTTGCAACCTGAGCAAGAACCCGGAAGCAGGATGTAGGCGGCATCTTGGGCACACGATGGGCGGGGGAGTGGTATAGGCGGAGTGCGGGCGCCATCTTGCGCACATGCCCATTAGGACTGGCTCCCAACAAACCAACTCTTTGATTCATTGATTCTTTGTTTTGTTGTCTTAGTCTCTATTGAATTAATTTCTGCTCTGATCTTTATAATTTCTTCCCTTCTTTTTGCTTTGTGCATGGCTTGCTCTTCTTTTTCTAGATGTTTGAGTTGTAGCATCAGGTTGTTTATTTGTGTTCATTCTGTGTTCCTGATATGAGAATTCAGTGCAATAAATTTTCCTCTGAGGACTGCTCTCATTGCATCGCAAAAATTTTGGTAATTGTGTTTGTATTTTCATTTCCTTGTAGATATTGTTTAGTTTCTTTATTAATTTCCTCTGTGCCACTGATTGCTCAAGAATGTACTACACAGTTTTTATGTTTTTGTGAGCTTTTTGAAGTTGCATTTATTGTTAATTTCTCGTTATATGGCACTATGATCCAATAACATGCCTGGGATAATTACAATTCTTTTGCATTTACTTAAATATGTTCTGTGTGCTAGTATATGGTCTATTTAGAGAATGTCCCATGTACTGCTGAGAAGAATGTATATTCTGATGTTGTTGGATGGAACACTCTATATAATTCTATCAAGTCCATTTGTTCACAGGTGTGATTCAGTTATGTTATCTGTTTGCTTATTTTCTGTATAGTTGATATGGCCCTTTGTGTCAATAGCATGTTAAAGTCTCTTGTTATAATTGTGTTTGCTTACATGATTTTTTTCATTTTTGTTAATATTTGTTTTGTAGAGCTGGGTGCTCTGGAATTTGGTGCATATGTATTTAAGTTTTTTATCTCTCCCTCTTGAAGTTTCCCTCTAACTAGTATGTAGCCACCTCTTTTTCTCTTTGGATCATTCTTGATTTGAAGTTCACATTGTCTGCAAACAGAACAGCTATTCTGTGTTTTTTTTTTTTTTGGTTTCCTGTTGCATGAAGTATTTTTTTCCATTCTTTGACTTTCAGTCTGATGGTTTCTTTTTGGGTTAGATGTGTTTCTTTTAGACAGCATATGGTTGGATGTTGTTTCTTGATCCATTCTGCCAGTCTGTTCTTTTGATTGTTGAGTTGAGGCCATTTACATTAATGGTTATAACTGTTATATATTGGCTTATTGTTGACATTTTATCTTTGTGCTGTTGTATCTTTACCTTTCCCTTCTGTTTAATTGTCTGCCTTGCTTGGTGATTTTACCCTATGTGTATCAAGAATGTCTTTCAGTATTCTTTGTAGGGTTGGTTTGGTGTTTATGAAGTTTTTCAGTTCTTCTTTGTCACAGAAGTGTCTTATTTCTCCATTCACTTTAAAGGACAGTTTTGGTCAGTCTGGGTTGGAAGTGTTTTTACTTTAGAATCTAAAATACTTCACTCCATGGTCTTCTTGACTTCATTTTTTGTGCTGAGAAGACTGCTGTGATTCTGAATGGTTTTCCTTTATAGGTGATCTGTCTTTTCTCTCTAACAGCTTTTAGTATTCTATTCTTATGGTGGATTTCTAGGATTGTGATTATTATGTGTCTGGGTTTAGTTTTATTTTGGTTATGACTATTTGGAGTTCTATATGCTTCACTATTCCATATGTCAGGTTCCATTCTCATGTTTGAGAAGTTTTCAGCTATTATTTAGACAGCTTCTTGATATCATTTGGCCTTCTCCTTCTTTTTCATTTATCCCTATTAATCTTATGTTGTTTTTATTTGCATCATCTTGCAGGTGTTGAATTGTTATTTCCTGATTCTTTGTTATTTTTTAATGATCTTTCCTTTTCCTGTTCACTGGCTGTGATCTTATCTTTGAGGTCTGAAATTCTATCTTCCCTTTTGTTGTAGTTTTGGCAGCTTTCAATAGAATTTTTGATTTCCTGAACATCTCTTTGAATCTGCTTTACGTTTTCTGTTTGTTTCTTATTGTGTCCATTCAGATCTTCTATCTGTTTGCTTTGTTCCTCTAATTTTTTAGCTGTGTCTTCACTAGATGTGTTCTCTATTTCTTTCACTACTTTTATCATTTTTCTTTTACCTGGACAATTATTTCTGAGTTGAATTTCTCCATAGCTTCCCCTGGTTGCTTCTTTATTTTGATATCCATTGATATCATTTCAGTCATTTCAGGTGAATGGCTTCTATTTTCCTCTCCGTACATGGCTCCTAGGCTTTCTTGGGATGGGCAGGGGATTTGAAATTGCCTTTTGTTCTTTCCTTTTGTCATTTTTCTATATTTCCTTGCTTTGAGCAGTGTTCCAAAGTTTCCTCTAAATGTGTGGGAATCACCACCTGCACCCGCAGCTCCTGGTGCAGTCTGGGCTCCTCCACAGGTTCTTAGCTCCCTAAATTGAAAGGCAGAAGCTGGTTGTGGTGAACTGGGCCAGCAGAACGTCAAGGGTGCTGTCCCCTCTCCTAGGGGGGTGGATATGATCTCAACTGCTGGCAGTACTGGTCTTAAGATCTCCCCAGGCCAAGTGTCCCGAGAGTCCCCCTGCATGGTATCCACCTCCTGAACTGAAAGAAGCCAGCTGGGTGTGCTGCACTTTTTCCATGGAACTTCCTGGGCTCAGTCTAGTGTCACTGGTAGCTCACTAGAATGCCAATCGTCAGGTGTGCAAGTCTCCAACTTTCCCTGATCCAGCCTGGGGGCACTGGGACTCAGCTCATGTGGTTCTAACTCCTTTGCAGGCTCTTGGTTCCCTCAAGATTTTCAATCATACAGGTAAGTGCATTCCTGTGGATAAATTCTCATCCTTTTTCTATTGCCCAATTTATCCTGGAAATGGAAAATACCATGAAGAGAAGTGCAAACTGATCATTATTATGCATGTACTATTTAATAATTTTTCACATCACATTTACTGAAATAAATGATATTTCTTTTAAAATATATTATTAGTTTTTTCTAGAACAATTAAAATGATATTTGCAAAAAAAATATAAAAGCCCACACATCCATTTTCTTATTTCAATGTCCATCATAGATTTTAAAATAGAGTATTATTAACTTCCTTTTATCATTTCTGGTAATATAGTTGGTCATATTAATGACATAGATTTCACATATCCTTACTTTTTGCTTCTATACTGTTTTTGACATAGGTGAGGCACCAATATTAGGTTTTCTTTAAGTAATGTTTGTGAATTTCATGTACAACCTTCTTTCAGTAGAGTATAATCTCAATGAGTAGATTACTTTTTCTGCTTTTCCAGAAGTCAGATGAACTGGGAAGACAAAATACAATAATATAAATGAAAGTCAGTGACATGGAGCTGCATTCTATTCTATATTTTAGGTAGGACATCATTCACTTCTCTAAAGAACTTATAGAATTAGTCCCATATTACTTGGATGTGAGTGAAACAATAGACAGCGTGACACATTGCTCCTGTGTAATATTGAAATATTCTATTAATACAATTAAATGTTATTAAAACTTCAAATGTAGAGATGAGGCAGAGGGGAAACAGAAAACTGAGACTGAAGATTTTCATATACAATAATTACCACTTTGGAAATACTTATATTTTATGTCATAAAATCATGGCACACCATGACCCCTTTTCTGTATGTATTCTGACATGTTTTGTGGCAGATGCATGACTCAGGTTCACAACCTAATTAGCATGGCTTCTTTTATGCCATAAATATATTGACCAAAATTATGCAGTGTGTACCATACAGTGAAACATGGAATGCCTCCTTCCTATAAACTGGATAGATTGTACGCTAATGTAAATGATTTGTATTTACATATAGAAAAAACATACTCAGCAATAGAATTGTGTAAGCTAATGGCTTAAGAAATAACTTTCTTTAACTTGCAAGATGTAGAAAAGATTAAAATCAAAATATTTAATTTTAAAATATTGCTTATTAAATAGTTCTAAGTTTAAAAATACTACTTATTCTAGTAGGTAAGTTTAGATAATCCTAAAGAAGCTAAGTGGATGGATCTTACAACCATTCTCTTAAGTGAAATTAATTGAATGTATTTTTTTTTGATTTGCAAGAGAATAAAACCAAAGGGGGAAGTACAGAGCAGATCAGAACAGGACAACATAGGCAACACAGAACTTTCCATTAAGTCAACTGGACATCAACAGTAGCTAACACCATATCTCTTACTCTGCTATAGTTAAGCATAGTTTCAAATACAATAATATCAAACATAACACAATAGTATAAAGCCATACATAGAGTGAAAGAATTCCAGGGCTTTCTGAACCGAATAACAGAAAATGTTCAATGGGTACTGTAATATCTCATTTTTGATAAAAAAAAATTTGTTTGAGCTATCACACATATTCAAATTCCAATAAGACACAATGTGATAGACAGAACCAATGGTAGTAGAACAAAAAAAAAGCATGGTAGGACTTCTAAGAAGGATGATATTAAATCAGCAATAGCTGTCATAATGTTTTGTTTTCTTCAAAACTGCTATTCACATCATCAACTATGATATAGTCAAACAAAACAGGATAACACCATTCCAACTGATGATTGAAAACTTTGAAAGACTTCGAAGCTATGACATGGGGACTCATGCTTACCATAAAGTCTTATATACTCATCAAATCTCATATTAGGGAGATTATATGGTATTTATCCTTGTGAGTTTGGTTTATTTCACTTAAGAGAATGGTCTCAAGTCATGTCCACTTATTTATAAATACCTCGATGTGATCATTCTTTATAGCTGAGTAGTACTCCATTGTATAAAAATGCCACAACTTTTTTATCCATTCCTCACTTGATGGGCACTTAGGTTGTTTCCAAGATCTGGCTATTACAAATTGTGCTGCTATAAACATGGGTGCACATATATCACTGTGGTAAAATGTTTTCAGTGCTTCTGTAAATATGCCTAGAAGCGGAATAGCTGGGTTAAATGGGACTTCCATACCCAGCTTTTTGAGGAATCTCCAGACTGACCTCCACAGTGGTTGCACCAGTCTACACTCCAACCAACAGTGTAGAAGAGCTCCTTTTTCCACACAGCCTCTCCAGCACTTGTTGTTGGTTGTTTTCTATCTTGGCCATTCTTTCTGGAGTGAGATGGAATCTCAGTGTGGTTTTAATTTGCATTTCTGTCATGACTAATGATGATGAACTTTTTTTCCATGTATTTATTTGCCATTCGCATTTCTTCATCTGAGAACTGTGTATTCATTTCAGATGCCCATTTTTGGATTGGGTATTTGAATTCCGAGGGTCTGATTTTTTTTAATTCTTTATAAGAATTCCTGGGGTTCATCTGAGGAATGCTAGGATGGTTCAACATACGCAAAACAATAAATGTAATCCATTCTATCAATAGAGCCAAAGGCAAGAACCACATGATCATCTCTATAGATGCAGAAAAAGCTTTTGATAAAGTCCAACACTCATTTATGATAAGAACCTTACAGAGAATTGGAATAGAGGGTCTTTATCTCAATATGGTAAAGGCGACCTATGACAAACCAACAGCCAGCATCATATTGAATGGGCAAAAACTGAAAGCCTTTACCTTAGAATCAGGCACAAGACAAGGATGTCCATTGTCACCACTGCTATTCAACATAGCAGTGGAAATACTAGCCAGAGCAATAAGACAGGAAAGAGAAATAAAAGGAGGAAAGATAGGAAAAGAGGAAGTTAAAATATCATTATTTGCAGATGACATGATTCTTTACATAGAAGACCCCCAAGACTCTATTGAAAGACTCCTACATATAATTAACAAATTCAGCAATGTAGCGGATACAAAGTCAATACACAATAATCAATAGCATTTCTATACACTAACCACAAAAGTACTGAGAGAGCAATAAGAGAAACTACACCCTTTACACTAGCATCCAAAAAAATGAAATACTTAAGAATTAATCTCATGAAAGCAGTAAAGGAGCTATACTGGGAAAATTATAATACCCTGAAAAAGGAAATTGAAGAGGACCTCAGAAAATGGAAAGACCCCTGTTCATGGATAGGAAAAACAAGGATTGTAAAAATGGCCATTCTCCCAAAATTACTATACAGATTCAATGCCATCCAAATCAAAATACCACTAACATTCCTCATGGATCTAGAGAAATCACTCCTAAAATTCATCTGGAACCAGAAGAGACCTAGAATAGCAAAGGCAATTCTAAGCAACAAAGGCAAGGCAGGAGGCATCACAATCCCAGCCTTAAAATTATACTACAAAGGTACACTGATAAAGTAAGTATGGTACTGGAATAGAAACAGACCCGAGGATCAGTGGAACAGATTGGAAGATACAACCACAACTGCAAACTCACTGAACCACCTCATCTTTGATAAAGGGGCCAAACATGCTCGCTGGAAGAATGACAGTCTCTTTATCAAATGGTGCTGGAAAAATTGGCTGTCCATATGCAGAAGACTAAAACTAGACCCATGTCTATCACCATACACTAAACTAAATTCTAATGGATTAAAGATCTAAATATTAAAACAGAAACACTAAATCTGTTGTAAGACAAAGTAGGTAAAAACCTCAAAGATATAGGGGTAGGAAGAGAATTCATGAACAAGAACCAATGTACACGGGAAGTACTTCCCAGAATCAATAACTGGGACCACATCTTATTAAAGAGTTTCTGCATGTCAAAAGAGGTTTCCAGCAGAGTGAAAAGAAAACCCACAAATTGGGAAAAAATCTTCATGGACAGCGCCTCAGACAAAGGACTTCTGTCTAGAACTTATAAACAATTAAAAAAATTGAATGCATATTGTAAATATTGCATTGCATCCGTGATGTGAGAACTGAAGGTGTAAATATATAATATATATTGTGATGTAGGAAGAAATAGTTCAAAAGCAAAGGTGAGTGAGGTTGGGAAGCAGGTAAAAAATTGAGAAAAAAGGATAAAATTAAAGCAAAGTTTTGTAAATAATGAGAGGAAGAGTATTTGAAGGGAGATGAAGGTAATAGGAGCTAAGATATAGCATGCACATAATTCCTATCATGAATGTGATCATCATGTATACCTAATTACACCAATTAAATATAAAAACAGAATATTAAGGGAAAAGAGAAATATCACAAATCAATTGAATACCAAACGTAGAAATTGAGTCAATTTGACACATATAGAGAAAAATGTCTATAAAAATATAAATGATTTCATATTAATTTGTTGAAAATATAGTAAAACTCACAAATTGAAGAAAAGCAGTTCACACAAATTTCCAAAGGAAACAAATAAGATTTCCGCACTTCTGTTTTATTTTGAAATATTTAGTACACAAAATATTGTAAATAAAACTATTTTCACATTATCACAAGTTCTACACATAGAAGAAATAAACAACAGAAGAAAAATATTGCATAGAATATTTATGTAGGTTATTACAAAACAAATGCAAGCATAGTTACACATCTCACATAAAAATTATTTTTATATAGGATAAACAGAAATATTTAATCAATGACTGATATTAAAAGTCTCCATAGAACACAGTTATCCCTATTTTCAGCTCATAAACTAATTTCAGTGCCATTGTAAATTCAAAATAATTTGTTATGAGGTGCAATTAGCCAAACCAAGGATTCGAAATGTAACAAGAGAGAGAAAATCTGCACAAAAATCTTCAGACATGAGTGAGGAATGATATACAAAATCAATTATTAAAATAAGGTTTAATCACCATATATTTTTATTTTGAAAAGAATAAAAGCAAATGAGACAAAACAAAATGGAGTCAGTCAAAATAAAAACATGGACATAGTACATGACTTAAAACCAAAATACAAGGTGATCAACAATGGTTACCATCATGCCTTTTATTACCTTCAAAAGAATTTGCTCATGTTATCAGGCATAATAAAATTGAAAAAAAAAGTATAGAACAAAACAAATAAAAACAAGACATTGGAGGCATTATAGGACTTAAAAAGAAAATAATGGTCAAACCAGAATGGCTATGATAGTGAATCTTATCTTCAAAGTAGTTGCCTATTCCCTCAGACTTGATACTATCAAACAAAACCTATTTGAATAATATCACTCAAAACAAGCCAGTGATCAAACAAAATAGATTAGAATAACATCAGTCAAGACAAGAGAGTGAAAGCAAACTCACATGTATAAATACCATACGGTCTCCCTAGTATGAGAATTGGTAAGAGTACATAAGATTTTATGGTAATCATGATTCCCCATTACATAGCTTTGAAGCATTTTAAAGTTTTCATTCATCACTTGGAATTGTTTTATTTTGTTTTTTTTTTTACTTTATTATGTGTGATGGTATGAACAGCTGTTTTGAAGAAAACAAAACATTATGGCAGCCATTGATGATTTAATACAATCTTGCTTTGAAGTCCTACCATGCTTTTATTCTTCTATTACCATCAATTGTATCATGTTGTGTCTTACTGGGATTTTAATATATGTGATAGTATAAACAAATTTTTTATGGAAAATGAGATATTATAGTAACCATTAATCATTCTCTGTTATTCAGTTCAGAATGCCCAGTAATTCTTTCATTCTTTTGAATGGTTTTATACTATTTTGTTATGTTTGATATTATTTTATTTGAAACTATGTTCCACTATAGCAAAGAAAGAGATATTATGATAGCTTCAAAAAAGAGTGAAAGCAATACAAGGCTTGAAATTAACTTAATAGGAAATAAAAAATTTTTACCATAGTATATCCTGCTATCTTAGGAATACCTGTCCATGCCATCAAATCCAGTACAAGTAGACAAACTGGAACAGAATAAATACAAACTAAACTGTGTGATGAAAACAATATGGGTTTCAAATCATGATTCAAAAGTAACAATGGCCACTCCCTTCACTTGTTATACAATTCCTCCTCTTTCCTTCTCACAGGGTACATTGTACATTTTGAATTCCAATAACTCTTTAGTTTTTAAATCAGGGAGGCAACCTGATATTCACCTAAGTGATTCTGAACCTTTTTACACCTGAGCATGATCTCAAGTTGCATTCATTTACCTACAAGAGCCTCACGGTTTTCCTTCCTTATAGATGAGTAGTTTTCTATTGTACAAATGTGTCATGTTTTTCCAACTAATCTGCAACTGATGGGCAAGCTACTCCCAATTTTCTGGTTCACTATCATATAAAGCATTGTTTTCTTACCTTTGACTTTCAGTCTATTAACACTTTTTCAGGTTAATTATAGTTCTCATATAGAGCATATTGATGAAACCTATCTCCTAATTCACTCTGCCTGTGTTTATTTTTATTGATGTATCAAGAGGATTCATATTAGTGATTATGACCAACTTTCTCTGCCTCATCTTTGCCATGCTATTTTTCTGCCATTGGTTGTCTACTTTTCCCCTTCTTCCATTGTCTGCCCCATTCAGAGTGCCCCCTCTGCCACTGTTCTTGAAACCACGGTCTTTGTCCTCTCTCTCTCTCTCTAGAATGTCCTTCAGCATTTTTTGTAGGGTTGAATTGGTGGTTATGAACTCCCCCAGTTCCTCTTTGTCATGCAAGCATTTTCTTTCTCCATTAATTTTGAGAGATTATTTTGCAGTGTATATTAATGTGGGTTGGAGGTTATTTTCTTTCAGGGCTTGGAATACTTCACTCCAAGTTCTTCTTGATTTGAAGATTTGTGATGAGAAGTCTATTGTGAGTCTGATGAGTTTTCCTTTATAGGTGATACGTTTCTTTTCTCTATCAGCTCTTAATATTCTCTGTTGAATTTCTGTGATCTTGATTATTATATGTCTTTGTATAGATCTGTTTTGATTACAGCTGGCTTGAGTTCTGTCTGCCTCATTTATCTGAATATCATTTCCTTTTCCTATGCTTGGGAAGTTTTCTTTAATTCTTTCTGTAAATAACCTTTGTAGTTCATTTGTATTTACCCTTGCTTCTTCACTCACATTTTT
>PVJX010032803.1:0-20220 GCA_004027295.1 Dolichotis patagonum
GCTTTCTCTCAGGCACTCTTAACTGTCCTGCCCCGTGGCCATGGCAGTGTATTTATAGCTTTTCCTTTCTGGAAGTGTTGCTTCCTACCTGTCTCACTTCACTGAACGGGTGCAGGAAGAAGCTTAAGTAGCAACTCGGTGGCCCCAGCTTTACTCAGTCTACAAAGAATTCACCACTTGAGGGTGGGCTGAGTGGAGTGGAAAAGAGTGTGAATCAGTCACTACTGGCACTGCACAAACTGGTCACCAACAAGTGACCCCGCTTTGCGTGGCTTCACCAGGGGCACAGCAGTGCTTGAGTGCTCAGTCGGCTTCCTCCAGGACTGGCCGACTGGGAGCGGACTTGTGCTCCACCTGCCCCTCCCGGGCTGGCACGGCAGAGCAGTGCTTGGGTTAGCAAGCACCGTGCTCGGCACACTCAGCTGCCTTCCTGGTGCCACTGGGGTCCCTTCCCTGTCGCCCAAGCAGTGCATGCTGCAGGTAACGTGCACAGTATTTTTTATAAACTGCACAAAAACCTCCACTGGATTTCCTTGATTTGCATTGTTCCTTCAGATGAGATAGTGCCTCCCTTACACAGGACGGAACCGAAGAACGCAGCAGGCCCTACCTGCCGTCAAAGAAGAAGAACTTCCCGCGTCCGTTCTTCTCCCCATGAATGAAGCTGCCCTCAAATCTGTCCGTCGAGGAGTAGGTGACCGTGCAGAACCCGTGCGGCAATCCATCCTCATCCAGGTGCCCTAGGAACGAACCACAGTGAACTTTATCACGGCCCAGCTCCCCCACTGGCCACCAAAGGGCCCCTTCCCTGGTGCGAGGCCACCAAACGCCCGAAGCTCTCTCACTCGGCCTGTTCCTCGGACACACACTTGATTGTTACATGGATTGTGCACTAACACGTCTACACAGATGGGCACAGACACGGTTCGGAACAGGAGATGGCAATAAGCTTGTGTTTTACCTGGGACTGAGAGAGATATTGCTGGTATTATCATCTGCAGCGCTGGTTACAGCTTACCGAGTGCTTCCCCACCTAGCACTTCTCCTACTTGGATGAACATCCTCGGTCTGTGGAACTGGGGCTTGGGGTGCACAACTGTAGTTTTTGCCTGCTGCTATGTTAGTGGAATACAGTGGCTAACTCTTGCACATTGTGAGCATGCAGTATGATTCTATGTATCGTCTATAGTAGGACGAGGCTGGTAGCCAATCTGAAAACCCCAGAGTCACCTGTCACATCAGACAGTTACAGACAGAGCCACGCTGCCAATACCATCATAATATTAATACACTTCACTGACTGAGAGTCCTTCTCAGCTTAAACTTAAGCTTAATTTTACTGTTTTACTCTGCAAAATTGTTCAGCAGGAACCTTATCATATACCTCCTACCACTTCGTGTCAGGGAGTTCTATTTTAAATGGAGCAAGAAGTGTCCCTGTAGCCACTTAAATAGTGATCCTGAACTTGGGAAGGAGTCATTACCCTCATCTTTCAATTGCTGGTTCCTCCTGGGTCACAGACTATGCTGTATTATATGGGTATCCATCATTGTTTCGGTTCCTTATTACTCTCCACATACTGCACAAACCCCAGGAGTCACCCCATTGGTGTTTACCCAATCATTTTGGTAAACTCATTTTGCAGAGATGGGTGAAAACAAAACTAGCAATTACTCTGCTGCCTTTTTCTCGGGTTAACCCCTGGGTCATGGGTGAAAAAGGAATGAAAACATTAAACACTGTGCAGTACAGCACATTAAACACTCAAAATGTGGCTTCCAGAGGGTTCGAGGGCATGACGAAAACACGAGTCACATCACCACGATGCAAGCTTTCATCTCCTAAAATAATTTCTTCTAACATGACGAAAGCATAAGGCCCTGAGTTCCATTCCTAGCACCTCGGAAAACAAAAACAAAAACAAACAAACAAAGAATATTACTCCCTGGAAGAGACAGTGAATGCTCTTACAGAGAATTAATATACTTTTTATTTGTATTATTGATTAGAGAAATAACAGCAATACAATATTCTGTTGCTACCTCTGACTTCCCATAGAAAGGGTTATCTTGAAAATGGTGCAATGAAACATGAGTACTTAAACACTTCACCATCTGGATTGTTCTTTTCTTCTTTTTTTAATTTTTATTTTTAATTTAATTTAATATTTTGGTTATCAGGGATCGAACTCATGACCTCACACTTGCCAGGCAGGCGCTTATGCCACTGAACTAAATCCCAGCCCCTGTTCTTTTCTTCTTAATGCAAACTTTTTCTACAGGAAATTAATAATCAGAAAGAAACTATGCCCTAGTTGCTTCCTTTTCATATAAAAGCCAATGGTACATGACATAATTTAGTAACTCCTGAATTATATGACATAATTTGGGCCATTATTTTCTAAATATCTACTGGTGACATTTTCTCCTTGAAGAGATGAAATTTAGTTTTTTCCTTTTTCACAAAAAGCTATGCCATGTTTAGCTAAAAGCTTTCTTTTATGAAATGTTATTCGGATCAAATTAAATTTAGCCACTAACATTCCTATAGATTTAGCGTCCTACTTTTGATGTAGGTACAAATATCAGAATAATCAGGTTAGCCTCAAAGGAGAGTATACATTAAGTCATTGAAAATGCTTTCCTCATAGAAAACAGTTCACGATTTCAGACTTTAAAAACTTAATGTTGATAGATTTTGTTTCATTTTCGATCAAGAGAAACATTATGGTAACCATGTGCATGAAAGGAAAAAAAATTGCAATGTAAATTCACTCTACCTCCATCCTGCCCTATTTCTGAGTAAATCAGAGAAGGGGCCGTAGAATGGAGATATTAGAGAAATTGTGAGGTGTGAATAACACGCTGAAAGCACAGTACTGATCCCAACTGACAGTACAACAAAAATCTCAACCTTCTGCTCCGTGAGGGGTACCTGTTTCAATGCGTCTTTTTTTTTTTTAATCCCGTCCCCTTTTTTTGTTTGTTTTTCTTTCAGGGTGAGAGAGCCTGCCCAGCATACAGCTGGGAAAGGTGCATGTGACCTTTTCCTGACATTTAAACAATTTTAAATTTTTTCCTAGTACACGTTTGCAGTATAAATGATTGCCTTCTCATGGAAAAACTCCCCCTCCTGCCGTGCTGGGGTTGAAACCCATGACCTTACACAGGTGAGGGGGGTGCTCCGCTCAGGCTGAACCCCAGCCCTTTCCTGCTCTTGAGCTCGTCAGGCTGCCTGTGAGGGCTCTGCGTTCCATTACACCGCGGCCTTGTTTTGCTGTCTCTGGTCCTTAGCATGTGATCAATTAAATGAGTGAGAAATTGGAGGTTTTAATCATTCAACATTTCCACTCTGCATATTTGAGAGTACAGAGTATTTTTTTCAAACAGAAGTTTACGTCTAAAAAACCAGGCCACACCCAAACTGGTCACCACAAAGAAACCAAGGTGGGAAGAGGCAGGTCACTTTGCCCTCATCTGTTTTCCACATAACGCTTATTCAAATGCCATTTGGACAATAAGGTCACGGGATACTGTGTCACAATAATAATAGTCGATTTAATTATTTTTTAATTTTTGGGATTTTTTTCTTGTTATTGTTTTCTTTCGTTTTGGGTTTTGTTTGATACTGGGGATAGAACTCATGACCTCACGCTTGCCAGGCAGGCGCTTATGCTGCTGAGCTAAATCCTCAGCCCTTCTTTTGTTTTTTGAGACAGGGCCTCTCTATGTAGCCCAGGCTGGCCTTGAACTCAAAGTGGTCCTCCTGCCTCAGGCTTCCGAGTGCTGAGATTTACAGGCATGCACCACTCAGCCCAGCAGTGACAGTCAATTTAATGGAAAGGCATGTTGATATACAGAGAATAAGAAAAAATTCCTGGCTCTGGGTGAAGTACTTTCCTGTTATCAAATTGAAATCTCACAACAGTCTCCCAAATTTCCATTTTACAGAGGAAGTCGCCAGTACCACTCGACGTGAAGCGCGCATGCGTGGATGTCTGCAGCCAGCCCTCCCCTAAATCCGTCTGCTTTCCCTCTAGAGGGGGGCGAGCGGCCTTGCTTTGTTGCTGAGAGTAGAAGGAGGACCCTGGAAAGGGCAGGATTTTGCAGGCCTCTAGCAGACAAGGAAGACAACTTTGTGGCTGAGATAATTCTCTCAGCTCTGCCCAGATTTTTCAGCAGAATATCCTGGTTGCAAATTCCTGCCCCTTGCCAGGGTTGCCTAACTCAAAGAGAAACACCAGTCCTCCCAGCTCCAATTGAGGTCAGCGTGGGGAGTGCGCCAAGCGAGGCGACAGCCTCCTGGCCCATCCTCCGACAGGCCAGCACCAGGACAGGTTCCAACGACCCTGTGTTTGTAACGCCCTGCAGCTGCATCTGGCCACATATTTGCTTGTAGAGAAAGGAAAAAGAAAAAGCGACAGTTTCACAAGTCTACTTTTGCACTTTGTCATAAAGATCGGTATCTACCCAGCAGATGGAAAGCTACATTTTCCCCTTTAGTACTTCTGGGCGAGGTTTTTCCCTCCGAGGCGAGGCGAGGCGACGCTAGCCAGGCCTGCAGGAAATTCCCTCGGGATCAGGCACCTGGCGCTCGCTGCCTCAGCTTCCTCACCAGCGACCCGAAAGCCTGTGCATGTTTCCCTACACACACCGTGGGTGTGCAGGCCCGGACACACCCCCCGAAAAGTTGTGACAACAGGCAAGCCGAGAACTGCAAAGAACACGCCCTCGTGCTGTGTTCACCGGTGTCCTCAGCAGGCCCACCTGCCTTTTGAGGACGGTTCTTTACAAGGGCTCGGCTCTTGTTGGTGAGGGTCGGGATTTCAGTACCCGGTGCATGCACCTGGGCAATCTGTTTGTAGGGATGCTGTTTTGAGGGGTTGGACACAGGAAACCGAACTGCTTGTTTTCGTCCTGGCCCCTTGTTCCGAGGATTCTGAGACCTCCCCTTTCGGAGCACTTTTCCCCTTCCGGAGCACTCTGTCCTCTAAGCTTCCAGCCTGTTCTCATCACTGCACTGGGGACCGCTGCACGGCAGAGGTGACTGCCTCGGCCCCTGCCTCGGCCCTCAATGGTTCTGGCCCTCAGTTTCCCTGTCCAGCGCCCCCTCAAAGCCCGTGCCCCGCAGAACGGAAGGGCATTCTCCGGAGTGCTTGGAAATGCCACCTCTGCCCCCCCAAACCCCCTCTTCACCTCAACTCTGCCGCCTCCTCTGGACAGTCTCCTTCCACCCACTTCCCCAACCTGCCAGTAAATGTCACTTTTTCTCAAGCAGCACAACTCATCTATGTAGACACGATGTATTTATCTGAACTGATATTAGGGACTACTTTTAATTTATGTATCCATGAATAGGCAAAGAAGTAGACATAGTAAATATGACTGTTTCCAAAGGCCCTGAAGAATAACATTGGAAACTAAACATTACTTTCTACCAAACCACAAGCCTCAGACTGTCAGTATGTTTGTTTGTTTGAGACAGGAGTTTGCTATGCAGTTCAGCATAGCCCTGAACTCACTGTGCAGCCCGGGCTGGTCTTGAACACATAGCAATCTTCCTGCCTCAGTCTCCCAAGTGCTGGGATTATAGGTGTCACCGCAATGCCTGGCCCCTCAGACTGTTTTTAAAAAGCCACAGTGAAAATATGGGCAATGAAATATTAGGACTAAATCAAACTTTTGAGCAAATGGACTTAGTAGATGTCTGTAGAGGTTCCAGCCCACCAAAATAATAATAATAATGATAAAGTCACAGTGAGTTGCGGTGGGACATACATCTGTAGTCCTAGCTACTCAGGAAGTAGGAAGATTGCTTGAGCCCAGGGGTTCTAAGCCAGCCTGGATGACATGGTGAAAATCTATCTCAAATTAAGAAAGACGGACAGATATGAAAAAAAAGGAAAGAAAAAAAGAAAGACAAGTAGAAAGGGCTCAGGTGGAGTTTTCAGGCCTCTGTGGCCCCGGGCCTGCCTGCTGCTTCCCCAAGGAGCAGAAGCAGACACAGGTCCTACAGACTGTTCCCTCCTGATACACCCTCCCTTGTCCCCACTTCCCCTCAGGAATTCACCTACCCTGAGTTTACAATTCTGCCCTGTCAGAGGGCTGACACAGTATATGATGTGCAAAGGGTTTAAATTTGAGCTCTGAAGCTTCCTCAGTGTAAATTTCTTTTTCCTTTCTTCCGTTTTGTTTTTGTTTTTGTTTTTTTTTTTGTTGTTGTTGTTGTTGTTGTAGCAGGAATGTAACTCAGGACCTTGTACTTGCCAGGCAGGTGCTTGTGCTGCTGAGCTACATCCCTGGCTTTCATTTTCTTTTTTGAGGCAGGGGCTCACTATGCAGTTCAGGCTGGCCTTGAAATCACTTTGTAGTATACCCAGGCTGGCCTCAAACTTGCAATAATCCTCCTGCATCAGCCTCACGAGTGCCAGGATTATGTAAATTTCTAATAAGAAAAAGAAGAAAAAACTAAATCTTTTGTAGAGGCTGAATGTTAAATTCTGTTCTCAAATGCCTTTTTGTGGAAGACACTGAACTCTATCAGAAACAGCCTGTGAAGCATCACACTGATAAAGAATGGTGCCAACATAATACTTCTCAACTCAGTCACCAAGTATTTCGTGTACTTGACTGACTCATCAAAATTTACAAAGGTAGCATAGTTTGGCATGGCAAGGAGGGTGTGGTGTGTGTCTAAATGTCCACCCCAGTCTCCCCTCCTCACTAACTGCTTTTGGATTAGTTCTGAATTCCTCTATGTGTCATCTCTGCAAAAAATTAGGTTAATATTAGTACCCACCTCATAAGACTGAATGGGTAATGTCTTTGAAACACTTCTGTAGCACAGAAACTGCACACAATAGCAGCTGAGCGAGAATAATAGCTGTGACAATGAAACCACTGAGAAGAGAGGCTGCATCTGCGGAGAGAGGTGGGTTGGCTGGCGCTTGCACACCAGCATATCCAGGCTTGTGTCTCTTCGCGAAAAGAGCGTAAGTGGTTTGTACCACTGTGTGTTAGATGTTTTAAACAAAGACCACTGCGTGAGCAGCGAACAGGCTGAGAAGCACGAGAGAAACACCCACGGGTGCAATTTACTGCACGCACACATGTGCTCTAGGTACTGTGCGTGTCTGAGCCTGAGGTGCCTCTGAGGGTTTTTCTTTTCTGAGGCAAGGTCTTTTGCTATGTCACCCAGGCTGGACTGGACTCCTGGATTCAAGCAATCCTCCTGCCCAGCCTCTCAAGTTGCTGGAACTACAGGCTGGTACCACCATGCCTCGGGGTTCTAAAGACTCTTAAAGATAAAAAGTTATTCTAAGGCTGAGGGCACAGTTCAGGGTAAAGCTTTGGCCCAGCAGATGCAAGGCCCTGGGTTCTCTCCCTGGCACCACTAGGTACATAAAAATTAAAAGTTTAATTTTATAAGATTAGGTACAACTGAGTGTGTGTTCCAGACTGCCTAAGATATTCAAGGCTGAAGCCAGTTGTCCTAGCATAATTATTAATAGTGCCCCTTTGTGCTCACAAGTTCTTATTTAAATATATTCACCCTATATAACTATATAAAGAAATGTCCCTGTTTCTAATCTAATCTCAGAAACAACACAGAGATTTCTAAAGCTCTAGTTCACTTTCTGCAGAAGGTTCAAGGATCATGGGAAATGGGACCTTATGTTGCTAAACTGTTTCACAAGGGAAGGTGGTTTAAATCTGGCAAGTGTTACATGTAATCCAGTTTGCATGAAATTTTTGCTGTATTAGTTTTTTTTTTTTTTTTTTTTTTGCAAGTTAAAGCAAACTTTGAGGAATGGAAGCAAACCCTAGGAATTTCAGAAGAGCATTTTTTTTTCTTTCATAACACGGAGGCACAACAAATCAGTAATTTTTAAATTCAAATGCTCCCTGTGGATCAACTCTACCATTATCTTTGGCCCCTCTTAAATATAACACCGAATTTACTTGTTATAGATGTAGCTCTGTGAGCTCAAACGATAGTGAAGCTGTTCTGAAGTTAATATACACACTTTCTAATTGGCTTTGGAACAAGATGAAGAAATATAGTTTTATATTTACATTAGATTGGATCCCTTTTAGAGAACGCCAGAAATCTTTTTTCTGATTTATGTTGCCTTCAGCCTTCCGGAGCACGAAGAAGGAGTTATGTTTATGAAAACATAAAAACTGATTCCTCCCAATGGAGCACTAGCGACGCATTCTTATGCATTTGTAAAGCATTGCCACTTTATTTTTCCTTTTTTGTTTGTGAGAACGTGTTTATATAAATTAGATGGAAACCAAGTTCAACCGACAACTAAAAATTATTTACTGAGATGCTCGTTTGAAAATATGCTGGAATAATAACCACACAACATTGCAAAATATCACGACGCACTGTCTGGAGTAGAATCAAGTAAATAAATACGCCAGAGTATTTGCCAGTATTCGCTGTTACAAAATCATAACATCTCAGGGTACAAACAACGAGATTGTATAACGTCCCCACAGCGTTTTTCAGAACAAGGAAAAAAAAAAAAAGATTGAGAGATGAGGGGAGAGGTGGAAAAACTCAGCAAAACAAAGTGGCCAGAACAGCTGGGAAAGGGCGCCAGGGGAGAAGGGGTGGAGAAACTGGACGCCGAGGCGGTGAGATCACCGCTGCCAGCAGCATGAAATTCACAAAGTTGAGTGTCACCGCGATTCCGGCCGGGCTTGCTGCGCGCTTGCACTCTACCGGCACGGAGGCCGCAGCAGGAGGGGGCGGGGGACAGACTCGCCCGGGCATCGCAGAGCAGGGCCACCGCGTCCCTGATCCGAGCGTGGTCCCCAGCCCTGCAATAATTTCATTTTCCTGGGGCAGAGCGGCCGCGGCTGCCACGTGCCCCGTTCAGCCCCGCGCCTTGTGCCCGGGGGACGGCCTCGGACGCGGCCACGGTGGCCGCAGGACCGGGCGGCGGGCGGAAGGCGAGGGCTGTGGTTGGAGAGAGGATCGAGGTTGCTAAACCCTGGCTCCGCCGAGGCGGCGGGCCCCAGGGGGCCAGTGCTCCCGGGCGCCCCCTTCCCCGCCTGCAGAGGGGCCGGGGAGCCGGGCAGGCCCGCGGCCCCGGAGGCTGCAGGCGGCGGCCTGCGACACCGAGCAGCAGCCGCGCGCTCCCAGCGGTGTGGCCGTGGCCGTCCGGTCCTCCTCCGAGCCCGTCGGCGGCCACTCGCGCAGGGGACTGTGGCGCCCTGCGGCCCGGCCCCGCGCGGCGCGCAGCCCGCAGCTCCTTCCTCCCTCCCGCGCCCCTGGCCCCGGAGGGACGCGCGTACCTTCCACAGCCTCCTCCACGATCTCGTCGTCGCTGTCCATGGCGGCTGAGGACCCTGGCCGGCGCGGGCCGCGCGCTGCCTCCCGTCCCTCCGGGCGCTCCGGCGGCTGAGCAAGCGCTGGGGCCGAGCCCTGCGAGTTTGGAGGAGGAGGAGGAGGAGGAAGAGGAGGAGCAGCCGGGCTGGCTCGCAGGGCCTCCCCCTGCGGCCCTTTCAATGCCTCGGCCCCCAGTCGCTGTCGCAGCGGTCGAGTCCCCTCCTTTCGTCCGCGTTCCCCGCGCCTCCGTGGTTCTGGGATGTCGCCGTGGCCGCGGCAACTTTCTCCCGGAATCCCCCCTCTTTGTTATCGAGCAGCTGATCCGCTGACATCACCCCGCGCCGGTGCGTTCCCTCCCTCGCTGATTGACAGTTCCCTGTCCCTTCCCAGAAGTGCGGCTCCTTAAAACGGAAGGCGCCCCGGGGCCGCCCTCGCCCCGCGTCCCCGTGTCCCCGCGTCCCCTGCCGGCTGGCGGGCGCGCACGGGGCTCGGGACCGCGGGGGCTCGGAACGCCCGACCCACAGCCCTGCCGTGGGCGACTGGCGAGTCCGCCTGCGTCCCCACCCCCACCCCGGGCAGCCGCCAACGCTCCGGGAAAGCCGAGGGAGCCTAGGAAGCCTTCCTGCCGCGCGGGCGCCTCGGCTTCTCTCGCGCTCGCCCCTCGGCTCCAGGCCACCCGCGGCGGCACGAGGGCGGCGCGCGGGGAGCGCAGGTGGCCGCGAGGCGCGCGTCAGCCCCGCGGGCCGGGCTCCGGGACGCCAGGGGGCGCCGAGCCGCCGGACTGCGGGACCCTCCCTGGGGCACCCCCGTCCAGGCCCTCGCGGGATGCTAAAAAGCCTCCAGTGCAAGCGGCAGCGGGCTCTTTGTGAGGCCAGAGTCTGCCGCGCGGGGGGCTGGGCTGGTTCCTCCGCGGCGGCCGCCAGGGGCACTGACGGGGAAGGACCCTGGTCCGCGCCTCCCGCTCGCGCCTCCCGTCCTGTAGGGTGACGCCCCCGGCTGTCGCCCTGCTTCCCAAGTGCCAGCCCCTTCTCGGATTCAGTCGCGCGGGCATGGAGAAAACCACTGGCTGCCCCTGGTTCCCGGCCCCAACCGCTTAAATTGTCATGGCGCTGCGGCTCACAGGTGGCGGCGAAGGGTGGCCGCGAAGAGAGGCTGAAGGCGGGCGGCGGTGCACACGGCGTCCGCGGAGCTGCCGCGCGCCCGGGCCGGCGCCCGGAACGGGCCCTGCGGGGAGGCGAGGACCGCGGCGGGGGCACAGACTGCTGTTTCATTTTGTTTTCTGAATAATGAATGCGACCTCGGGGATTTCAAAAATACTTCCAGCAGCACCCGGAGACCCCTTTGTGTTTTTGCCACTCTGCTTAGGTTTTGTTTGTTAAAAACGAGTATTAATGGCTTTTTCAAAAAGAAATTCAGCATCTTTTTTTCCTTTGTGAAAAAGAGGACAATGAATGCTAGGGACATGAATCCCACACACGGC
Source organism: Dolichotis patagonum (assembly GCA_004027295.1). Classification (NCBI taxonomy): domain Eukaryota; kingdom Metazoa; phylum Chordata; class Mammalia; order Rodentia; family Caviidae; genus Dolichotis; species Dolichotis patagonum. Next base: position 10,824 of record PVJX010032803.1, read on the forward strand.
CAAATATTTCAGTCCCTTTTGACCGTGTTATAAAGATGGGAGGCTCCTGGTCCAGGGCGAGGGACCTGGTGAGACGCGGGGTCACTCACCTGCGAGGCTGCCCCGGGAGGCCCCCGTGCCAGCTCGAGTTCCTCCTCCTGGACACTAGGGGCGCAACTACACCGGTGTGAGTTCGTGGGCTCGGTTTCTCTGAGGACTTTTAACTCGGTCTAGACCGTGCTGGGGTCGCCTGGCTCAGGCTAGACCAAAGGGACTGGACCAAGTCCCTGGCTTAGTCAGAGCCCCGCAAGCTTCCCGTGTAGATGACTTCATCGAAGTCTCTCCAGGTGCAGACCTTTGGCCCCAGGCTCCACACAGAAGGTGAAGCCACTTCCAGTGACAATGTGTCCAAAAGTGAGCCTCTGAAAAAAGGGTCTTGCGGGATTTTTTAAGAGCCATCTTTTATTGAGCTTAAATTATATTTTTTCACAATTTCCCCTTTTACATAACATCACTTTCCTTACTAATTATATATTAAGGCGTGAAAACACACCAGATACTCATTTTCCCCTACTTTCTAGTTTAGTGTCAGGAACAAAAAATGCAGAAAGCTGAAGGAAGAAACACATAATTTATTCCTTTACTCTCACGGGATGATGTAGAGGAGGGGTGGTGAGGGGTGGTGAGAGATGCAGGCGGGTGCATGCTTGGGTGTATGAGAGAGAAGGCCTATGTCCTTCATTTTTTGCTCCAGCTTTATTACTATTACTTGTGTTTTTTTGAGATAGGGTCTCCATGTGTATTCCAGGGTGCCCTCAAACTTGGGATCCTCCTGCCTCAGCCTCTCTGGTGCTGGGATTATAGATGTGCACTACCATGTCTGGCAATGCTATAGAAGGTGATAAGGAACTGTCCCCTTGCTGTGTTGAGATTTTCCCAGCCTGCACTGCACCACCCAAAACTTTCCATGAGCTGCTTTGAGAACGCTTGTGACCTAGCACACAGCCCCATCACTGAAGCAGGCCTTTGCAGCACCTGCAGGGCTTCAGGCAGTCAGCTGGGACAGGAAGGAAAGCTGTTTGAGAACTTTCCCCAAATCTGCCCAGGAGGCAGGCCACAGCTGGGACAGTCTCATGTCTACTGTTTTTTTTTTTTTTTTTTTTTCATTTTGGCTCTGCAACCAAAGCTCATGCAAAATGTTTTGTGTTACCCCTGAAACATACTTGTACATGCTGTCATCTCAGGTACTTAGGAGGCTGAGGCAGGAGAATCAAAAAGTTAAGGCCAACCCGAGCAATATATATAGAGATTCTGCCTCAAAATAAAAAATAAAATTAGGCATGGTGGCACACCCTTATAATGGCAGCTCTGGGAGGCACCGTTTTGGGGAGGGGCAGGACTGGGGATGTAACTCAGTGCACAGGCCTTGAGTTCAATCCGAAGTGCCAATAATTAATTAATTAAGGGGTGACCAGTGGTAGAGCGCCCAGGTTTGATTCTGAATACCACAGGTACACACACAACTCCCAAACAAGCAAACAAACAAAATGCACCTTTTCCCACAAGTTCAGTGTCTCCTCCTCTAAACAGCACAATTCTTATTTCTAGCCCTGAAGCCACCAGCATGCCTGGTGCCAGATATGGGCCGAACCTCGTCAGTGCTGACTTTGCAGAGTGGAATATTCTGTTTTCACTACACAGCGCTGTTGTTCTCCCAGGCTAGGGCTGCAGCCTGTTTTGGCAGAGCACTTTGCTTTGACCCAAGTCTGAGGAGCATTTTGAACTTGTTCTGCTTTCCCACACCTACTAGAGGCTCTGAGCTTCTTCCATCGAATTCTTTCACATCGTTTCATTTATTGAGAGCTCATTTCATAAACCCCCTTTCCCTGAGGCTTCCCACCAGCTTGCCCTACTGTACTCTGCCCCCACCAGTATGGTCACAGGCTGGGAAATGGAGCTCTTAATCACACACAGTGTGCAGCGATAGCTGCAGGATTTGCGCTGGGTGTGTGTTGGGGGGTGGGCAGCGTGGCTCTGCTTCTGCCTTCCAGGGCCCTGTGTGCCTAGAAGAACCAACAGTTGGGGTGTCCAGCCTCAGCCCCTAGGTGGGACTTGCTTGTGTGCTCACAGTGAAGAGTGACTTTCCCTGGTTGCCCTGGCTTAGCTTGCACCTTCCATTGTTCCCTAACCCTAACCCATTGTTCCCTAACCCTAACCCATTGTTCCCTGCTCAGCTTGGGACCCATAGTCCCTCAACTATTGCAGCAAGCAAAGTGCTGATCTGATCTGATTCATTCTACCACCCATGTCTTTCCATGGAGAAGTAACGAGACTCATCTGTTTACAAGACTGAGGTTACTTTTGCAGTAAGTATATTTTCACAAGCTTCTTGTATTTTATGCATCTTCCTACATTTAGGGAAAACAAGTCTGTCAGTTCTCAGCTGCACGTGCTGGGCGCCTGGAGTGCTCTGTGAACGTGGGTTCACTTTTCACTGACTGCACCCTGTTCTGCAGGGAGAGGCTGGGGACCCTAGCAGCACCTCAAGTTCCTGGGAGGGAGGGGCCTCCAGCTCAGCAGTGGAGCGTCCCATCAGGGCCTTGCCAGGTGCCTGGAAGCTTGTGGCTGGTGCCTGGCTCTGGCTTGCAGCATTTGCTCATTCTGCCAACAGGGACACAGGACAGACTGAGTAAAGAGACTCTTAAATAATCATGGACTTCTTGAGTTCCTGTTTATTACTTATCTTTGATTGTTTGAGACACGGTCTCACTATGTAACCCAGGCTGTTCCTAAACTTGAAGGGATCCGCTTGTCTCGGCCTCCCAGGTGCTGTAATTACAGATGTTTGCCACCGTGCCCAGCTTTATCAAGCCGCATTTCAGCACTGCCCATTCCTTAACACACCCCCCCCCACACACACAACTACATGGCTCCCACTAGTCTGCTAGTTGGACTGAATCCTCACCTGGGCTGTTTTGGTTCTGAGCCCTTGGGTGAAGAAGCTCTCTGGGCCTTCCCATCTGTAATAAGGAGGTTGGGTCACATTGATTTAGGGGAATGAAACTCTCGACCTAATAAGTCCATGAGCTCGTGTGAGTTCGTGTTCTCTAAAACCCGAAAAATGAATTTTAGGAACAATGGAGTTTAAGAGCAGAATATATTTATTGGGAGAAAGAAAGCTTCTGTCTGAAGAGAGACAGAAGGGGTCCCCAGCAGGTTGCCAAGGCCTCTGTCTTTTCCAGGGACTTTTATAGAGTAAAACCATGGGTTTAAGGTGAGGCAGGACTGGGAGCTCACAAGGCAGATGGACATAAGGTGGGACATAATCATAGTTAACCAATAAGATCAATAGTTCAGGTAAAATTGATTACATTAGGGACAAATGGGGAAGCGAGTCACGTAGAAAGCGGGCATTCTTACAGAGCGGTGACTCTTTCCTAGGGGGATGGGAATTATTTAGGGTGTCAGTCCTCAGAATATGGGTGCATTTGTATGGCCTTTTGTCTTGAGGCCTGGTCCACAGCAGGAGGCCTCAGTCTCTCCAGCAGTTGCCAGGTGTCTGCGCTGGCTCCGTTGAGGACCCAGCCCTATGTTACTTCCTATAATATTCCTGACTAACTCAGCTGCCCGCAACAACATTGGTTCTAAGGTCAGAAGCTTCTCTGGGCACCTTCCTGGCGGGAAACAGGGGACAAAAAAAAAGGAAAGTTAAGCCAGGGCCACTCTGACAAACTGCATGTCCCAAGTCCAGGGCGGTTCCTTCCCACTGGCACTGAGAGGACAGTGCCAGGAGCCCTCACTTGAGCCGCCGAGGGGTCACGGGAGTTCAGGAGAGGCATAGCTCCTGCGGTCTGAGTCTCTGAGCGGGTAATGGAGCGGCTAAGCGCAGGGACAGCTGCGGAAGATGGGGGGCTGGGCAGGAGGGGGGGCGAGGACGCGGGGGAGACGACGAGGAGAGCCAGCGCGACAGGAACATCAAAGCACCGCACAGAGGTCCTGAGCACACGCAGGGCCCAGACGCGCTGCTGCAAATAGACCTGGGGCAGCCGGGAGAAGACTCACACATCCAGGCTGACCTGATTCGGTTCCGGCAGCCGGAAGTGCAGGAGAGAGAGAGGGCAGAATAACCTGACCGGCGGAAGCGAATTAAATAATGGAGAAGAAACGACAGTTGCCATGGCATTAAAACAAACATTAAGCTTCTTTGTTGTCTTTTGCATGATGCAGGTGCTTGCAATCTGTTTTTGTGTCGTTGCAGTCTTGCCAGTCTAAACCGAATTTAGCCCCCCCCCCCCATGGAGGAATGGAGGAAGTGGCCCAGATATTTTCCTTTGGGTCAACACTGGGCTAATATTCTTCCCTGGTGTGTTGGGGGTTTTTTGCGCTTCTTCTTACAAGATAGGAAAACCCTAGGGGGATTTGTTCTGGTGAAGCCAGGGAGTGACATTTTTTTTTTTTAATGTCGAAAAATTGGAAGCAGTTTGCAGACAACTGCTTTAAAAATTGCTTCATAAAAATAAACAGGAGGCAGGAATGTGAACAATAAATACAATCACCATCAAAAAGCAAACATGCTTTTAAAATATTTTTACTTTATTGCTCTAAAAATTAATTTTACTGGGTTATAATTATGATTATTGGGACTTACATTTTAGAGATGCATAGGAAGAACACATTGTATACTCTTGAAATTATCATCCTCTGGATGAATAGAAGGGCAGGAATTTAAGCTTAACATACACAATGTTGCACAAACATAGCAACACTGGCCAAGTAAACTCACACTGACCAGACTCCCAGAGGAGAACACTCCAGTCATCTGGCAAATACTGTTTCTCTTTGTAGATAAAGGCACTATGGAAGATAAATTCCATCCAGAAAGTTACCCAGCCTGCAGTTAGAGGAAATGAAACAGTGTGACGTACAAGAGAAACAAGAGAAACAATCCTGACACAGTGTCATGAAAGATGAGCAGCTGGTCTCCCCGCCACCCCTGTTCAGATGGATCTGGCAGCTCCTGAGTCTTTGAAGTCTTTCTCCACCTTGCAGCTTTTTCAAAGTGATTTCTCCACACAATATCCTACACAGCCCTTATTAACTGATTTTTACTTTTTTCTTTCTTTTTATTTATTTATTTTTTTTTTGCGGGTGCTAGAGATCAAACTTGGGGCCTCACTTATGCTGAAGGTTCACACTGCCATGAGTTATATCCTTGGCCCAGGTATTTATTTTTAAGGTCATAATCAGATTCACTATATTCCGGATAAAACAGTCAATTCACTTTAATGAGAATTGAGTACTTCTAATCTATCAATCACAAATCCAAGCACTGTCTTTTTTACTTCCACTGAATTCCAGCTGAGTGCGATGTGCATGCAGACTTTGCAGATCTAATTTTTCTCCCTCTTTCCCTCTTTCTACATTAGCAGTTTAATACGTGGCCTTCACACCGAACTACATCCTCACTGCTTCTCAATTTATTTGCTTACATATTTATTAATTTCTGAGATATGGTTTTGGTAAGTTGCTAAGTTGCACAAGCTTGGCTTGAACTTGCAATACTCCTGTCTCGGCCTCCCAGAGCACTGAGATTACTGGTGTTACCATACCTGCTGTGCTGATCTGAGGGCAACCTGGCTCCTAAGTGCTTGGGGAAACACCTCATTTGTACTTCATGGGCCACCAACAGTGGCTTCACCGTCCTTAGGCCACCTTGGATTTTAGATAAACAAGACAGAGTAAGAGCCATGTGACTATCGTGTGACACTGCCCATGTTTTCCTGGGTACCCAGTTAGAGGCTGTGTGGGAGCAGAGAGGCTCCCTTTGCCTGCAGCAGCCCCCTAAGCATGCAGGTACCTTCTATTGTGACAGACACGGGGCACAAGGTATCCTCCTCATAACCAAGTGGAACTCTATTCAGAAATAAAAATGCCCTCTGTGAGTTCCTTACCTTAGGCACAAGCGAGGGCTGGCTGACTAGGTGTGGCTGGGGCCCGGGCACTGACAGGACACCTCATCTCCAGGCTACCCACTCGGAGAGGGCCACACGCACAGCCATCCCTTCGGGGGCTGTGCTTTGCTGGGGACCTGATTTGCAGTCTCCTGAAATCCAAAGTATTCTTTCAGGTCCCTTCGGGTCCTCATGATTGATCTCCCTTTGCCCCGGTAGGTCGATTCCCAGGAACAGAGACTGTGGCCAGCCTTTTGGAACAGACAGATCTAGAGAGCCCTGCTCAGGTTCCTGCGCTGCAGACAGGGATGCAGAGAGCCCACATGGTGGTGGACGAAGGCTCTGTGGGCATCCACTGAGCAGCTCTGCACTGGGAGCAGGACTCCTGCAGCTGGGCGCCTGGCCTGCCTTGACCAGGGCTTCCAGGGTGGGAGCTGTTGACCGCAGGTCGCCTGAGCCCCTCAGCCTTGGCCTCCAGTTTTCTACCCATGCAGGTGTGGCAAGAGGTCAGGAAGCAGCTGAATCCTTCACAGTGGTAGAGTAGATGGGAGAGAGAGGGAGGGAGGGAGAGAAAGAGGGAGAGAGGGAGAGAGACAGAGAGAGGAGTAAGGCGATGACCTTTCCCCTCCCACAAATCCCGTGGGTTGTGGTTTCTTCCCTGACCGGCCTTAATCTTTCAATAGTCCCTCTGAACACGTGTGTGGAGAATGCAGGGGACGTGCGGTAGATTCCTTTTGTTTATAGACTCATTTTTATCCGAGGGACTCTTTATTGCCACCATCTGCTCTTTGAGTGTTTGGAGGGATTTATCCTGAAGAGAAAGTAACTGGACATCTCTGATTTATACGCCACCGTGAACCCCAAGACAAGACAGGTTGGAGGATCTGCCTCGAATCTCATGGCTAAAATCTGAACAAGGTCCAAATGGAAGCCCAGGGTGTCCACCTCATGTAGGCCACTGAGAGCTCTCAGGAGTGGGGCAGGGAGGGCAGGAGAGAAGAGAGAGGACTGACAGAGACAGCTCTGTGTCCCCTGAGTCTGAATGATCCAGAAAATGACTTATGGACTCTGCTCTTCAGCTGCTCACCTGGGGCCCCAGAGCTAGGGACAGTGGGATGGGAGCCACGGCTGCCCCAGTTTGAAGACGCACCTTTGGGACAGGGAAATTGCAGCCCAGGTGTGGTGAGATCATTCCAGACAAGGATCGCTGCTATTGGAGGGGGACTTCTGTCCCGGGGTGGACCTTTGAGCAACAGTCATGGAGCTCACGGTAGAGGGGGAGCCTCAGAGCACAATGCAAACGAGACTATAATCAGCTGTAACGAGCTGGTCACGTGCGGTTGTTTTGGGTGTCCTGCAGCGCATGCGCCCACCAGGCCCAGCTTGGTCGGGACAGCTTGGTGGGCTCTCCGGTTTCGAGAGCTCATCTTGAGGCCCCAGAAGCCTCTGGCACGTGCACCCTCTGGGTTTTCCCTGGCGCTGTGGGCTTCATCACCCAGCACTTTCCATGGGGTTGTTGCCAAGGGGGCTTCAGCCCCTGTAGTTAGGGTATTTTTTTTTTTAATTTTATTTAAAGAGAAAAAAAAAGCAATACAGAAAAAAAGGGTAGAAACAATACAAAACCGCAAAGAAAAAAAAAACCATAAATCACTAGTTGACAAACCACATACTGTCCTCCCAGAAATAGCTGTTCATGTTACAAAATTAAGGCATACAAAGTGAATACACGGTGAGGCTGCAAACAGTTACAAAAAACCAGGATGGAGTAAAGCCAATTGAGACAGTATAGTGAAATTGGCACAGAACATCACAGCAGGTCACCAGGGCAACAGTAACAGGCAACATTGTATATCTTGTTGTCTTCACAATAGTTGTTCTTCTACTAGGTACAGCAAAATCAAAGAGATACACAACATTATAGAACACATCAACACAGAGTATTGAATAGAGCAACACCGTTAATCAGGATAAAGCAAAACGGCGATAAAAATATCTGCCTTCAGAGATAGTAGAAGGAAACTCCCCCAACTTGCTGTACCAAATATGGTCATCTACTAAGAGATAGCCAGATCCTTGGATCCCAATTGTTAACGGGGGTGTGGGGGTGTGGGGGGGGTGTGGTATGTTTGATTCTAAGCCCGCGCCCCGGTAAGCAGCAGCAGCTTACTGGTTGGCTCAGCGCCCTAAGTTCCAGCATGGTGCGGATCTCAGGAAATGCTCTTGCTTCTTGTTTCCCCGCCCTGGGGTGGCCGTGGCTTGTAGTTAGGGTATTGCACCTATTTCCCACCTCTAGATACTTTCTAAAAATACATAGGTATGGGTAAAATGTGCTCACAGAACACACAGTGATCTGTATTTTTAGGCAAGCCCAATCGTGAAGAAATATTTCGTGTTAATTCCTTTCCAAGAGTGCCCTTCATTCTTCGTATTACAGTCCAGTGAGTGTTTGCAGGTCATGTTTTGGTACCGGGGGTTGAAGCCGGGGCCTTTCCACTGAAACTATATTCTCGAACAATATGCCCAGCATTTTTTTGAAGACAGAATCTCCTTGAATTGCTAAATTGCCCAATCTCAAACTGCCTCAGCCTCCTGGAGCACTGAGATGATAGGTGTGTGTCGCTATGCCCAGAAAAAGCTCATTGTATTCTTCCATAGTCCATAGTGTTTCACAAGACAGCCTTGTGCCAGTATTCTTAAAATTACAATAAAAATGTAAAACAAATCTGTAATTATTTCATTCAGAGAAGCATCATAGCCCAGTACCATGGCACTGAGTACTAGTACTGAGGAGGCAGAGGCAGGAGAATCATGAGTTCAAGGCCAGCCTGGACTACACTGATTTCAAGACCAGTCTGCACTAAGTAATGAAGTCTATTTAAAAAAGAAAAAACTAACCCTCACCCCCAGTAAGCCATCATGTGTTACTGAAGACAGGAGCCAATGTATTTGCCTAGAACATCTAAAAAATATAAATCAAAACATTAACAATGGTTAAATTGTGGTGGTGTGATCTCAAGTGGTTTTTTTTTCTCACTTAAACCCATTTTTTTAATAATAAACCCATTTTCTTATCATGACTACTACTGACCAGTATCATTATAAAAGGGGATTATTTTTAAACAGCCTCCCAAAGAGCAGCAAGTTTCTTTTCTTTCCTAGGCCTCTGTGTGTGTGTGTGTGTGTGTGTATACAGTGGATATTGCAGTAATCTCTCCCTGTGGAGAGTTCTTGAGGTCTAATCAATGTAACGCAGGTGAAGCACTTTATATACACCTGGGTTGATGCCAGTGTACAGGATGTTGTGGCCGCCATTGTCCCAGCTGCCATTATAGTCACTTGCACCTCTGTTTCTGCCCCTGTTCTTCCTCCGTGGAGCAGGAAGTGGCCATTTGAGTCAGATCCCACTGGTGACATTGCCTGCTAGTGTCCGCCTCACTCCCAGGGTTGGCTCCACACAGTAGACGCTA
>PVJX010032804.1:0-20907 GCA_004027295.1 Dolichotis patagonum
ATTCTCCTAGCTCCTCTTTGTCATGGAAGCATCTTTTTTCTCCATTAATTTCTAGAGAGAGTTTTGCAGGATACATCAATCTGGGCTGGAGATTGTTCTCCTTCAGCGCTTGAATTACTTTACTCCAAGCTCTTCTTGACCTGATGGTCTGTGTTGAGAAGTCTGCTGTGATTTTGATGGGTTTTCCTTTATAGGTGATGTGTTTCTTTTCTCTGATGGCTTTTAATATTCTGTTCTTATATTGAATTTCTGGGATCTTGATTATTATGTGTCTGGGTGTAGCTCTGTTTGGGTTGTAGGTGGCTAGAGTTCTGTATGCTTCATACCTCTGCATATCATTTCTTTTTTCTATGCTTGGGAAATTTTCCTGAATAATTTCTGTGAATAGCCTTTGTAATTCCTCTGGTTTGATTCCTGCTTCTTCATTCACATACTTTATTCTTAAGTTATAGATCCTCTTGTCATCTTCTAGTCTTTGTATCTTTACTGCCTGCTCCCTTGTTATTTTTAAGAGCTCTTCCCTTTCACAACCCCACATTGCAAGCCTGTGTTCAATTTTTGATAGTCTATCTTTGGTTTCTTTCAAGCAGTTTTGCCAGCTTTCTATGGAGTCTTTAGTTTCCTGATAATCTCTTTGAATTTGCTTCATGAATTCTAGGTTTTTTCTGAATTCATCATTAAATTTTTCTCTCCATTTGTGTTCCTCCATTCTTCTGTCTGTGTCTTCTTGAGAGGTGCCCAGCCCTTCTTTTATAATCTGCTTATCTCTTGCTTAATTTGAATTAATATTTCAGTTTTGGTCGCGCTTACGAGGTCCTGAAGATATCTCTTTATGTCCGCTAACGCTGTGTTTGATGTTGCATTTTTGCTGCCCTCAATCTCTTTTGTATTTACCTCTCCTGGATCAACGTTCTCAGGGTTGGGGGCTGGGGGTTTTTTCTTATTTCTCCCTTTTGTCATGTTTTTGGTTCCTTCCATACCAGTGTACAGTGTAATTCCCAGAACCTTTTCTTATTGGTTAAGGCTCCTCTAGAGGGCGCAGGCTAGGAGCTTTAGCCTTCTTTAATAGGTTATCAGAGATTAGAGTTCACCCACGGGCAGTGTGCACTAGCTCCTCCCTTCTGGGCCAGTCAACCTTTGCAGGCCTTCACTGCGTCAGTGTGCACTGATCTCAGGGAAGTAATATTGTAGCGACTTACTGGGTCCCCGCCAGGGGCGCAGCCTAGTCCACGCAGATTCCACCAATCCGCTCGGCAAGGGGACCAACCAGCTGAAGCCACTTCCTTATGGAGTTAGGGCTGTCCTGCCCAAATCCAACATGTCATCCAGTCGGTTTCCCCCTTCCCGTGGGAGGGTCTTATTCCCATCACTCACCGCGTGTTGATGCCAGTCCTTGCGAACTGCAGAGCTCCCCGAACTCTGACTTCAGCACAGCTGCAGTGGGAATTCACAGTGCCTCTGGGTGGGTTGAGTGCAGGGCTGGTCCAGACGAGCTGCACGCAGGGCTGTTCAGCCCTGTGCTCCGGCGGCTCAAGCCAGTCGCTTTGGTGCGGATCGCTTGTTCAGGTTGGGCAGGAATTCAGGTGGCTCGAGGAGGGCGCCGTGCTCGCTGATCTTAGCTTCTCTAATGGCAGTCCCAGGACCTCATATTTGAGCGGTTTGTTGCACTTTAGTTTTTTTCTGGGTTGTGAGAGTCCATCTCTATCTGTTTGGGTCTCTCCAGGGTGTTTCATTCTGGCATTTGAGCTGTCTCTCTCAGAGAGGGTCTCTCTCCTCTACCTACCAGTCCGCCATCTTGCCTTCAATTCCAACACTATTATTCTTTGTTCAGAGTGATTTTAGTCTGTTTTGTTTTGTTTAATTTCAACATACGTGAAGTATGGACAGCTGTTTTGAAGAGAATGAGAGACACTATGGCAGCCATTATTCACTTCCTTATTGTCTGGTCTTAAAGACCTGAAATGCCTTCATCATCCTGTTTGGATCAGTTTTATACTATGTTGTTTCATGTGAATTCTCTGTATGTGAAGATATGTACAACTATTTGGAAGAAAACAACAGACAATATGATAGACAGTAAAGATCTCCAGTTGTCTTGCTTAAAAATCTGTGTCTCTTTCATTGTTTTCTTATTATCTGTTTTGTTCTGTTTATTTTTACTCTCTTTAAAATAAAATTTTTTAAAAATGGAAAGATATCCTTTATTCATGGATAGGAAGAACCAACATTGTTAAAATGGCCATACTCCCAAAACTGTTATACAGATTTAATGCACTCCTGATCAAAATACCATTAGCATACCTCGCAGATCAAGTTAAAACATTCCTAAAATTCATTTGGAAACATAAGAGACATAGAATAGCAGGGGCAATCCTGGGCAACAAAAACAAAACAAGAGCCATCACAATATCTGACTTGAAATTATACTACAAAGCTACTGTTATAAAATCAGCATGGTGCTGACAAAAAATAGACCCTAGGATCAATGGAACAAATGCAGATACAACAACATATAAAACTCAGTCACCTCATCTTTCCCAAAGGGGCCAAATATGTCCACTGGAAGAAAGATAGCCTCTTTAATAAGTGGTGCTGGCAAAACTGGCTTTTCACATGCCAAAGACTAAAAACTAGACCTATGTCTATCACCATGCACTAAACTAATGTCTAAATGGATCAAAGATATAAATATTAAAACAGAAACACTACATCTACTGAAAGAAAAAGTAGGTAGAAATCTAGAGGACTTAGGGATAGGCAGAGAGTTTATAAACGAAAAACAAACTGCATAGGAAATACTTCAAAGAATTAACAACTGGGATCTCATCTTATTAAGAAGTTTTTGCACGTCAAAAGAAATTACCAACAGAGTGAAAAGAAAACCCACAAAGTGGGAAAAAATTTTAGCCAACTGTTCTTCAGACAAAGGGCTTCTATCTAGAATGTATAAAAAATCAGGTCCCCCAAATTCAAAGACCCAATCCAAAAATGGGCACCTGAGATGAATACATACTTCTCAGATGCATTAATACAAATTGCAAATAAATATATGGAAAAATGTTCAATATCATTGGTAATTTGTGTAAATTAAAACAACACTGAGATTCCATCTCACCTCAGAAAAAAATGGCCATTATCAAAAATCAATCAATAACAGTGCTGGCAGGGCTGTGGGGAAAAGGAAACCTTCTCCACTGCTAGCGGGAGTGTATACTGGTACAACCATCATGGAAATCAGTGTGGAGATTCCTCAAAAAACTAAAACCAGCTATTCCCCTTCTGGGTACCTTCCTAAAAGAATGGAAAGCATCATTCCACAGTAATATAAGCACACCCATGTTTATAGCAGCACAGTCTGTAACAGTCATATCTTTGAAACCGCCCAATGCCCATCAATCAATGAACAAACAAAGAAGATGTGGGCTTTTTATACAATGCAGTGCTCAAAAATAAGGAAGGATAAATTTGAGACATTTCTAGGTAAATGGATGCACCTTGTGACCATATTCTTAAGTGTAATAAATTAGACACACATGAGTAAATACTGCATTGTTACTCATCTGTAAGAAACTGAAAGCATAAACAAGGAAAAATATATAATAGGTATGGTGAAATAGGAAGAAAATGTTAAATGGGGAGAGGAGCAAGGGAGAGGGCATGGGGAAAGGAAGGAAGGGAAATGAAAAAAATTATCAGAAAAGGAGGAAAAAGTAGAACAAAGCTTTTGTAAATAAGGAGAGGAAGAGGGTTGGAAGTGAGGGTAGGGAAATAGGGAAAAAGGAATCAAGATATATCATGTACAGGAAAATATTTCCCATGATGAATGTGATCATTATGTATACCTGAAATGTACTAATAAACTTAATTAATTTTTTTAAAAAGTCCAACCTGAAGTACATAGTGAGACCCTGTCTCAAAAAAGCAAAGCAAAGCTAAACAATCAGCTGGAAGATAAAATAGGCCCAACTTTTGAAGACATGGGATACTAATGGCACAAGTCAATTACTGTTATGGTTTGTGGCCAGCTATTCCCCCAATACCTCATGCAGTCATAGGTAGTTGTTTTTCAGAGGTTCCCGGATGTAGAGTATGTGATGCTGGGAATAAGGACATGACACTGGGATTGGCTCATAGTGCGATGACAGTAGTTGGGCTGCCCTACTCTGGGTGTGAGTGCTGCCCTCCGTAAGTGGGAGGAGGGTGTATCAAGGACAGGACGAGGGCTGCAGCTTACCTTTGGCTGATTGCTGCTGCTACTTCGCTGCTATCTGCCTTCTGCCTGCCATTGACTGTTTCTTCTCTGCCATGTGCTGCCCTGCCTTGGAGCAGCCAATCATGGACTTAACCTCTACAGCTGTGAGCTAAATAAACCTTTCCTCCATCAACTTCGGGTATCAGGTATTTCAGCAACAAGAAAAGTAATTAAGATAAATGGGAAGAACCTACAAATCAGATCACATCAAGCTAAAATTTTCTGTGCAGCAAAGGAAACAACAGAGCAAAGAGAGGACCTACAAAATGGGGGGAAATTTTGTCAGCTGTTCCTCATACGAAAGACTAACATCTAAAATGTAGAAGTCCAAAAATATCAGACCCTCCCCCAAATTTAAAAACACAATCAAAAAATAAGCAACCTAAATATATAGACACTTCTCAGAAGTACAAATGACCAATAAATACATGAAATAAAGTTAACCATTATAGAAATGCAACTTAAAACATCTTACTCTAGAAAGAATGGCTATCATCAAGAAATTAACCAAGAACAAATGTCAGTGAAGCTACAGAGGGAAAACACTTCTACATTCTTGGTGTGAATACAAACCAGTACAACCACTATGGAAATCAGTATGGAGATTTCTCAAACAACTGATGTTAGAAATTCCATCTAAGCCATGAGTAGTGGCATATTCCTGTAATCTCAACTCAGGAGGCTGAGGCAAGAAGATTGCTGTGAGTTTAAGGCCAACCTGGGTTACATAGTGAGTTCAAGACCAGCCTGAACTGGTCTTTTTTGACACGCTGTCTCAAAAAAAGAAAAAAGAAAGGAAAGAAGGAAGGAAGGGAGGAAGGAAGGAAGGAAGTCCATCTGACCTATTTACCTTCTAGGTATCTTCCCCGAAATAGTTAAGGTGATATTACAGTGATATATGCACACCCATATTTATAGCAGCACAATGTATACTAGCTAAATCTTGAAGGCAGCCTATCAGCAGGTGAATGGGTAAAGAAAACGTGGTATTTATATATAATGGAGTACAATAAGGAATGATGAACATGAGGCATTTGTAGTTAAATGGATGCACCTTGAGACCATAGTCAGTGAATAAATCAGACACAAAAGCTTCAATAACACATAGCTTCCCTCACATGAAAAACCTACAATATAAAGAGCAAAATAAAACATAGATAATAGGAAATATGGAGATCTTTTTCAAATGTAAAAGATGGAGGGATATGAGGGAGAGAAGAGAAAGGAATTCAGAAAAAAGAATTTTAAAATGGAAATAAAGCTTTTACAAACAGAAATGGGAGTAAGAATTGGAGACAGCAGGGAGGTAATCATGATGAGTTATGTACATGTACCAACTCCCCACAAAAAATCTAATCATGTATCACAAACATGTACTAATAAAAGATAAAAATAATGATAATTTGGATGATCAAAGGGTGGAAAAGTCAACTTTCCCATTGTCTTAGTTACTTTTTTCATCACTGAGACAAAAATACCTGACATCCAAAATTATAAGGGATAAGGTTTATTTATCTCATAGTTTGCAGCATTTTCAGTCCATACTCAGCTGGCTCCAAGGCAGAGTGGCACATGGCACCGGGGCAACAGTGCATGGAAGAGGAAGACAGCAAAAGCAGCTAGAGAAAGAGCAAGACAAGCCTCTTTCTGTTTTATGTGACATCCAGTGTGCTGGGATTAGAGCGGGGCCAATCCAGTAGGCTGACCCAGCAATCACCACACCTAATCCCAGCGCCCTTAGTCCCAGCATTGCACCATGAATCAGTCCCACACTCTAGCTTCAGCCACCTCCAAAAAAGCCCCGTCTAAAAATTGCATGAGGCTTTGGGGCGACATCTAGCTACAAACCATAACATTATATCACTTAGTAACAGGAGGCAGCTGTAAAGAGCAGCCGTAAAGGCAAAGGAGAATGTGGTCCCCACAGTCTTCTCATGCACCTCTGACCAGCCCAGCCAGCTCAGCTCCATCACCAAGGTACAGCCACGGCCTCCCCTCAATCTGCTATTTTAAGTCGCCACAAGATGCCACCATAAAATTAAGAAATTGAGAGGCAATGGACAGAATACAGAGGCCAGTAAATTCATAATTAGATATTTCAATTCCATGTAGTGTGTTAGAGAGGGGTCCACAATTGCAGCTACTTCTCCCTAAAACTGACATATGGCAAGTAAACCCAAAAACTGTTTGGGGTTGGGGTAAGGCAATCATGTGCTTCCGGAAAAATGAGCCTCTTGATTTTGGTTTCCACTCCTATACTAGTCAAATCCCATCAAGAAATATTCAAATTGTGTGACTCAAGGGGAATTCAATAAAATAATTATTTATAAGTCATGGGAAAAATAGACCACAGGGAGAATAAGAAACACCTTCAACAAGGGGTTGAAGACAGAATTCCTCCCCTAACACAACAAAATGCTGCCAATGTGACCCCAGCAAAAACAGAGCCCACTCCCCCAAGGAAGGGTCTGGTTATCTGGACTTCTGGCAGCCTTCTTTCATTTCTAACCAGGCTAGTTAACTATGGTTATTATGTTGTGTGAAAGAGATAACTTGTCTTCTGGTCCATAGGTTGCTAGGTCACAAGGAACCATATCCAGACAAAGAAGGTTACACATTGCCAGGGATCCTGGCCTTTGCCCAAGATGCAGTGATTAGATAGGACTTCAGTGTTATCTCTCCTTTAACAGAAAGGGAAATAAATACATTTCATTTATGAGCGAAAGCATGTGCACAGACATTTAGGCGGCTGAAGGAGTGGGCCAGGGCAGAGGGCGTCAGTTGTCCTCCAACACCTGTTTTTCCCACTGGGCACATGGGCATCAGTCTCTTTCACAGTCTAGCTTGGCTATTTGACTAAATTCTCGCCAATAGTGCATGAGATGTTGAAATTCATTCTCATGGCCTTAAAGAAAATAAAACGATCTCTGCTTTTCTCTTTTCATCCTTGTGTTGAGGGGGGCAGTGGGACATAGGGTAAGGCAAGCATGGCTAACCTGGACTGTGGACCCACATGGAGTGTGGCACAGCGAGGGGGTGGACAGAGTCCAGTCCACTTTGTTAAATCACTGGTAGCCCTGGATGCTTGCTTTAGATGGCATTTGAGTTCAAGTTACAAAGCCAAACTTCTACCTTACTAATACTCCAACAGGAGGATTCTAGAGAAGGACAGGAAATGCATTACTTGGCAAGCATGGAGAAAACTGCCCAGGCCGAGGGGCCACTGCACCTTCTGTCACACTCCCACCTGGAACAACCTGTGTTCACGGCCCTTTTGGAGAATAGTGTGGATACGTATGGATATGAGACCCTAGATACGTCCTCACAGGGACTGCATGTGTGAAGTACCTTTCTAATATTGTCTGGATAGCTACCCAGAGGTGTCCTGTGTACCAAACAATGCAATTAAAAAAAAAAAACAGCATGCCCTTAAAAATCATGACTGATTCATACAAATAACAAATCCTCATCCTGGGTGTGGTGGCACACGCCTTTAATCCCAGCACTTGGGAAGCAGAGACAGAAGGACTGCTGGGAGACTGAGGCCAACCTGGACTACAGAAGTGAGTTTGAGGCCAGCCTGTGGTAGGTAGTGAGACCCCGTCCCCAGGTAAATTAATTAATGAATTAATGACTAGTGACTGAATAAGGATGAAAAGTGGGGAAAACCAAGCAGGACTCTTTGTTTCTAAGAGAGATAAACATGGGGGAGCTGATTCAGAGTTGAGCCAAATATGTAACGGAAAACAGAGCTAGTTAAGAAGAAAGCACAAGTTTAAAAAATGAGATCATAAAACCAATTCCAAATAGGCATAGGGAGAAACACTAGGTCCTCAGAGAAGTGAGAGGCCTGTTTCCAAGATCTGATGCCCAGAAGGACACTTTGTGAGAAGGGACAAGTGTGTCATCCTGTAACAGTTCTATGAGAGAGGAAATGTGGGCCTGCTTTCTAATCTGTCCAGGTTTTCTTTTGAAATGAGTCTATGGAAATTAATTAAATGATATACGGCTTTTAAAGTCTTGCAATAAAAATATTAAGCTCTATTTGACTAGGGAGTTTGTTTAAATAATGCAGTTTTATTTACCTTAAATACCTGACAAACCAGACAATCCCCTCAGTAGTTCACAGAGAGAACTACAACTAGATACTCACATTGTTGATAAATATTGCTATCTTCTCAATTCCTTGACAAATCACTGTCTCCTTGACAAAGTCCATTATTCATTTTAAAAGATACTCTTACCAGGCCCGGTAGCACATGCCTATAATCCCAGCACTTGGGAAGGCTGAGGTAGGAGGATTGCCATGAGTTTGAGGCCAATCTGGGCTACATAAGTGAGTTCAAGGACAGCCTGAACGACATAGTGAGATCCTGCCTCAAAACTTTTTTAATTAATTAAAAAATACTTTTGTAACACTTCCCTAAGTATACTATTATTAAAGAATGTAAACAGAAGATAAATACAAAAGAAAGGTTATAAAACAAGTTGAATTTTAAGAATAGAAAACAAAATAGTCTATGCAAATGTACATTGACTTCTAAGCAAGCTTTCTTATCTTCTGAATTATGGGAATTATATGAAATATATGGCAGATGAGGGAGATAAGAGAGAGGAAGGAAGAAGGGATAAGCTGGGGAAATACCACAGTGAATTTAAGTAATACAACATGAATTCTCAAGTCACCAGAATCGAGTCGGAAGGCCCAAATTTGATTTTGTTAACCAGGTAATTCTCTTTAATTAAACTTGTCATCTAAAGCCAGGTATGGTATGATGGCACATGCCTGTAATCCTAGAACTCAGGAGGCTGAGGCAGGAAAATTGCCACAAGTTCAAGGCTGACCTGGGCTACATAGTAAGTTCAAGGTCTGTTTTTTTTTTTTTAATCAGTACTGGGGATCGAACTCACAACTGCATGCTTGCAAGGACTTATGCCACTGAGCTAAATCCCCAGCCCCAAGGCCTGTATTATTATAGGCAGACAGGGATAGGCAGAAGGAGCCAGTGCAGAAGACCAGGTATCCTGCAACCTTAGGGGAGACAGACACCTCCACTATGGGCCAGAGCTCAACACAGAAGACAAAACAAATGCAACTACACCCTGATTATAACCAGGGATTGATATTCTAAATAGGTATCTATCACCTTGAGGAAGCCAGAAGAAGCCACTAACCCAGGCCCTTGCAGAAAAAAGCCCCATTCTGTATTCATGTCTGCTTGCTATGTGACTTGCTCCCCCAATGGATCCCAATTTAATCAACTTTACCTGAGCAGTTATACCCATAATCTTATTGGTTGACCATAGTTCTGTCCCACCTCATGCCCACCTTGCAAGTTTCCATGTTTTTCCCACTGTGACCCACCTCACCTCATGATTTTACTCTATAAAAATCCCTAGCAAAGATAGGGTCCTTAGCAACCCACTTGGGACCCCTTCTGTCTCTCTCAGACAGGAGCTTTCTTTTTCTCAATAAATATATTCTTCTCTTAACCTTCATTGTTCCCAAAATTCATTCTTCTCTTTTAGAGAACACAAAGCCAACCAGACATCTAGTAGGTTGGGAGTTTCTTTTCCCTATATCAGTATGGCCTGCATAGTGAAACCCTGTCTCAAATAAATAAATAAGAATAAAAGAGCTGAGCATGGTAGAATATACCTGTAATCCCAGCACATGCAGGTTGAGGCTGGAGGTTCATGAATTTGAGGCCAGTCTGGGCTACAAAGTGAGACCTAGTCTCAAAACGCAACAATAAATGAATAAATGAGAATTAAAATATCTTTTTATCTACATGTGGAAGAACAACTGAATGAATACACTGAAACCATATCACACACTGCCACGGGCTGGCTTTTGGTTACGGCAAAGCCATCTTCAGTGCACTGGCATTTTGGACACTGGGGACTCCTTTTAGAGGTTCCTTCTAGGTTTTTGGTGTCCTGGACAAAGAATTGGACAAAACAGGTGCAAGAGGGATAGGTTTTACACTAATTAAAGGTGGGAAAAGAAGCTTGTTCTGTGGGCGAGTGCAGCTGGGTTAACCCTGGGAGAAGCATGCCCCGCTGGGCAAAACCGCCTCGCAGAAGAGCCCTGAGTGGATGGGGCTGTCTTGTGGATCCCCCACTGTCACTAATGTCAATCTAGGCTGCCCAACAAAAACCTAGCTGATTTCTCATGGGACGCACTAAAGATGATACTTTCTGATTGGTCCCAGGGTTAGGATTTGGAACTGTTTCTCTGCACATATGTCCAGGTTCTCCCCGTGCCATGTCAGCCCACATGCCCAGCCAGCTTCCCATGCCCTAATCTCCTACCCCAACAGCTCAGCCTTGCCCACTCTCTCTCTAATGCCAATCTCTCTCTTGCTTTCTGAGTTCTTACAGTGTCCCTGCTTTCACTTGCTTCGTGTGAAAACTGGGCATTGTATTATCTACCTAATACACCTGGTATGAGGACAACCTGGAAGGCCCTTGGTATAATGCTCAGCACACAGTCAACTCAGTAAATCAAAACTGAGATGGGCAAACACAGTCAGAGACCACCTAATCCATTTCTTTCTTGCAGATGAGAATCTGGAATCCAGAGACAGAAGGAAAACGTGCAACTTCACACTGAGCTCCAGACTTAGATTCAAGCCCAGGGCTCTGACTCATGGCTGTTTCCACCGCTGACTACAAAACAAACAAGGGGAGCCCAAGGCGTGTGTCCCAGTGATGTCTTTCAGGGAAACTCAGTATAAACTAAAAGTGCAAAGACCCCGTGTGTGATCTCCAGGATGGGAGTGGAGGGCTCCTTCTCCCCTGGGTTCTTGGGCTGCAATAGCTGTCCTCCCACCTGACTTGTAATTAGGGTTTTATTTGGTAAAATATATTCTGATGCATCATGTATTGGGAGATTATTCAGTCATCAAAACAGAGTAAAGTAGACCAAGAAGCACCAGTGTGGAAAGATGCGGCAATATACTGAGGGATGGAGGGAAACGGCTCAGTGGGTCTACAGTGTGGCCCCATCAACACAAGAAATCCAAGAGGATGTCCTCCAGAACATTAGCAGTGGCTGGCCTTCCACATGATAAAGACCCTGCCTCTCCTACTTCATGTCTCTGTTACTCAGCTTCTTAGACTTCAATCATGAGGGGGAAAGTCCTGAAGTAATACGTCCTTCAGTAAAACAATGTGTTGAATAATTAATGACTAGGTGCATAGAGGTACTGTTATTCAGATATATGTGAACCATAGAGGAACCAGAAAGCAGTAGCATAGAGAGGCTACTATGACGATTAAGAGCTTGACAAAAATAACGGGGATGTTTGGCTCTTTCATTGCTTAAAGATGATTGTTATAGGCCAGTATTTCCTTATATGATCAAAATAAAAATAAAGCAAATAAAACAAACAGACAAAGACCCCTTTAGCAGAACATCCTTTCTCCAGGTCTCTAATTTAAAAAAAAAAAAAAAAAGGTAACGCAAACTGTGTTAGAAGCAGATATAAAAATCCTCCTGGATCCCATATCTATAAGGAAGTAATCCAAATTATGCCCCCACAGTACACACTCAATTCTACTGCAATGTTTTTGCCCACTCGTCCTCAGAATCTCAGTGCTGAGAGTCCTGACCTAGTCCAGGGAGCCCACGAGATGCACCGAAGAGCGTGGAAGTACATGCGAAAAGTTTTCAGGGCAGAGAAACTAGAACTTCATCAAATGTGAAAACACTTGTGGGTGTGCATGTGTGCGCACTGGGAAGGGAACAGGCCATCCCCCTGAACTACATCCCCAGTTCTTTTCAATTTCTTTATTTGACACAGCTCACTAAGTCCCTAAATTGCCCTGAGGAGGATGCAACTTGCGATCCTCCTGCCTCAGCTTTCCAGAGCGATAGAATTGTGGTTGTACACCACCATGCCCAGCTGCAAAGGGTCCTGATACAAACCCACACCCACAGCTGTCAAGAACCACAGCATTCATGGATCCGCGAATATCCAAATACTAATCAGGCGCCTGAGATTTGTTTTTCCTGTGAGTTTTTACCTATGTAGTAAGATTTTCAGCATTTTCAAAGCATTTCTAATTTTGACAGCAAGTAAATCTTGTCTCTGTTTTACCAGTAAGGAATATGGAAAATTAAAGATGACCACTGTTGTACTCAGGGGTTTGCAAGGAAAACAATTACATACAGGACACACAATTTATAGTGTTATTTATAATGGTCACCGAAGGAGTCAAATACAAAGAAACTGCAGGAAATTTGTCCACACACTAAAGACCTAGCGAATCCAGCTGAGGGCCTGGATCCCACAACAACGTCCTGCATCAATTCAGCTGGAGCCTTAGAGCCCACGACAGTGTCTCACGCGAGTCTGTTTCACGGATCTGCATGGGAAGGCCCCTAGGTCAGCGGTGGAAGCTAGAAAGTCAGTGCGGCAGGATGAAGGATCTGTGCCCACAGTCCAAGGGATCTACACTGGAGCCAGGAAGCAATGCTCAAAATAAGGACCAAGGCTCCCCCAAAGTGAACCATAGCCATTCTCACCAACCAGATCCCAAGATCCTCTGATGATGAGAACAGCTGAGTTCATATCAGAAAAGAAGTTGAACAAGCTCCTCCAGAGCCCATGGTAAGAGAACCAACAGCACCAAACAACCACTGCAGTCCTTTTTCCCAGCAGAAACCTCCCATACCTGGTCTCTACTGGAAGGATTTCTATCAGCCTTCTGGTCTTTTGAGCTCTGACCAGAATCTCCCATACAGAACAGCCTAAGGCATTCCAGCTCTACTCCTTCAGATGACATCTCTGAACCCTTCCAAACTCTTTCCACAAGTTGTGTCCAAAGGCTCTTGAATCACACGACCCCAATCTACAGGTACAAAATCTGTCTTGGTTACTTTTCTCTCATTGCTAAGACAAAATACCTGATACACAAAATGAAAGAAGAAAAGGTTTATTTAGCACACAGTTTGTGGAGGTTTTAGCCCATACTCAGCTGGCTCCAAGGCAGAGTAATGTGGCTGAGGGCAAACGTTCGTGTTGGCTGCAGCAGATACCAAAAGCGACCAGAGCAAAAGGCCAGAAGGGAGGAGCAAGCTGCTTTCCCTCCCTTGTAGTGTATGCAGGCTACCCACCACAGGGCAGGTGCAGCACTCACACCGCCAATCCCAGTACTAGACCGGGAACCAATCACAAACACTAGATTCAGTCATCTTTGAAGGGCCTGCCCTCCCCATGATGGATGAGGCTTTGGGGGGACATCCAGACACAACCATAACAGCCACAAATTATTTGACATTTTCCCATCAACAGGTAGTACCAGCCAGACATGGTGGTGCACATCAGTAATCCCAGCTGCTCAGGAGGCTGAAGCAGGAGGATCAAAAGTTCTAGGCCAGGCTGGGCAACTTGGAGACAGCCTGTTTCAAACTAAAAAAATAAAAAGTGCTGAGATGTAGCTCAGGGGTAGAGCCCCCTGCTGTCCCTGGTTCAGTCCCCAGTATAACAACAAAAAGTTGGGGCTGCACACCCCTTCTTCTGGCATCTGGATGGGTTCTATGATCGCTTAGTTTGATACTTTGACCAGTTAAACACGATGGGGATGAGACCTTTAGGAGGTGATTAGGCCTTTACAGAAAACACTAGTGGCTTTACCGGAGAGCCTAAAGGAACAGAGAGGGCCTTACATCGCCTTCTTATTTAGCTGTTTTGGGCGCCAGCGCTGAAACAGCGCCCCCGCTGGACCGTGACTCCAAACTGTGAGGAATGCCTTTCTGTTCTTTAGAACCCAAGTAAGATGGAAATGACACTGCCTCCATTTGAGACAGGGGGGTTTCATTACCTGTCCTGTGCAATAATACTTCTTATAAGTCAGCTATGGTGTTGTAAAGCAGTCCATGCAGCCCCAGGCAGACATCCTGTGCGAAGTGCAGAGAGCCAGGGCCTGTGCATTGCGGGGTTAGGGGCACTCTGCGTCCTGACCTCCAGCACATCTGAGTCATTGCTCGGTGCAGGAGAGGGAAAATTACAGTTAAGGTTAGCTGAGATGATCTTGGTTGCCCACGCGGGCCTACGGCAGTCAAAAAATCCGTACAAGTAGGAAGGAGACTTCAGAGATGGCAGAAGGACTCGGTGAGGGGATGCCAGGCTGGGAGAGCAAGGAGACGAGGCTCTCTGAGCCTCCAGGAAGGCAGTGGTCCTGCTCGAGTTTAGTCCAGGGAGGAACTGCTGATTTCTAACTGCAGAGCAGTAAGATAATAAACCTGTGTTGTTTTGAGGCTCTAATTATGTGTTATGTGACAGGACATAATCAGTGGAAAACTCCTGCAGAACCCTCTCTGATTTCAGACTCACAAGCAAAATACACTGTTTTTGTTTTAAATGACTATGTTTTGGCCTAGTCTGTTCCTCAGTGGTACATTTCCCACTGGAACAGGACAATTAAGGCCTAACGTGATTACACAATGTCTCCAAATGACCCAGAAAGCTCGATCAGCTTGCCCTGGTATTACATCATTCACTGAAAATTCCAGTGCCACCATGGCCAAAACGTCACCAGTCACTTCCTCCTGGAGTCCTCCGGAGTCTGCAGAAATCTCCTTGTTCCAAACCCAGGACGGTGTCTTCTCTTGTCCTCCTGCTTAGTGGTGACGCTGACCAACATGTCTCTCTCTTAATCAGAGAAGTTCTTAGACACAGCAGTATTTCAAGGTCAACACATTTAAATCAAACCATTGTTCTTAAAAATAATGACTACTTAAAAAGTTAACAGTATATAAGAGAAAAAGCAATGACTTTTTAGTAGGCTATCAAAAATTTTCAGGAATGCTAAGCATCTTGTTTTAACCTATTTGAAAATGCTTTATACATTTAATTTTCTATGTTAATCTTTTTTTAAGTGAAGCCATAAATGCCCTTTTAAATTAGGGGTAGTGAAAAATAGTTATCCTGAAGATAATTATATTTAGCAATTAAGTTTTATAATAAAGTAATTGTAATCAGCTGAAGCAACACTCTCTACTGGTCATTGCATTACTAGCTGAGAAAAGCTCAATTTCTCAGCTGAGAATGAAACCACTTCAGTTCTTCCAAACAAAATTTCGTAGTAAGTTTTCCCCTAAAATCTCCAAAGTAAAGAGGCAACTTATTGGAAAATGAGATAATTTTCCTTCATTCCACCTCCTCCACGTTTTGTTTTGTTTTGTTTTGTTTTGTTTTGTTGCTTCGTTGTGTTTGACAGTATCTTACCACGCAGCCCAGCCTACCTCAGCCTCATGGTCCTCTGACGTCAGTGTCGGGGTTACAGGATACACCGCGGCACCCAGCTACTCCTCAATTTCACAGGGTCATCACTTGATGTTTTTAGACCATATGATTTAAAGAAAGACAACCTCTTCCAAGTAAAACCAATATGAGGAAATTCAGATCCCAGAGGAACCTGCCCTGTCCTAACAATTGGTATCAGTCAGTGCTTACTAGAGAAGCAGATTTAATGTCAGATATACAAATAAACGAGAATTTACAAGATCGCTCACAACGCCGCCTCCGAGTCAGGTGTGGGAGTGAGCAAAAGGGCTGTCTGTGCTGGGGGCTGGAGGACCCAGCCGAAGGCCTGCAGCTCGCTACAGTGTCCTGCGTGAGTCTGAATCAGGAAGCTGAAGGGTCTGTGCTGGAAGCCAGAGACGACATCCAGAGTGGGGTGAAGACTGGGGCTCCTCTGAAGACACACAGCTGAGTCCTCCTTGTTTTCCTTTTACAGCGTTCGGCAGCTGGGGTCTTCTGTCTTCAGTAAATTCCCTCAGCCACACCAAAACTATGCTGATGCAATTTCGTTGCCATTTTTTACTCAGGTTGACACAGTCAGCTCACTGTCACACCCTCCCACAAAATCAGGGAGAAGTGCGTTCAGTTCAATCCGCATGGTTCTCCCACGTCTGCTCTGAGCCAGTAGAAACAGCAGGTGGAATGTAATGTATCGCATGCTGTTTGTTAAAGAAACATAAATATGCTTTTAATATATTTCTAAAAGTACAGTATTGCTCCAGTATGGAGCAAACATGAATATACTTCAATATAAGCTAACTTGCAGTTGAAGTTTTATATTTAGATTACAATTTACAAAATAAGGAGAATTGATGCAGTGCTCATCAAAAAACAAACAGGGTTTGAAACCAGCTCATTAGGGAAGTCAAAAGAAAACGTAGCACTCCAAGGACACTTGAAACCTGACCATACACAGAGATACTGAGTGACAGGATAACTGGTCTGCTCCCCTAAAGACTACCCCGGAAGTAGTTTCAGGAATGATCACCGTTTAATCACAGGAAGAACTTCTGCTAGAGTCTACGGAGAGCTAAAACTTGTTAAGATTTAAATAGCACTATCAGAACTCTCTGTTCTAAGTGATAGAAAATCCAAAACTCAAATTTGCCTACTTAATAAAAAGAAGGTATTGGTTTCTAAGCTCCCGGCATAACTTGATCCAGCAGCTTATGAAATGTTATGAGCTTATTTAATCTCCAAATATCACTTTTGCCAACCTCTATGTTTTGGATTGGTCCTGACAGCGTGTCACATTCTGCTAAGATACCAGCAGCAACACCAGCTCACAGCCTCTGATCTCCAAATTCTGGGAAAGTGTGGGGCCCTTTTCTCCTAGAAACCAGCAGTGCTTCTCAGGTCGTCTGGGCTCTGACTGATTGGACACCCAAATTCAGCTCCATGGCTCAGTCAGAGGCACAGGACACACTAATCTGCTTTCCTGGTGTTTGCCAGTCACTCCTGTTCAAGTGGGGCAAGTACGAGAGTGGCTTTTTAAAGGAAACTTAAGATTCTCGAAAGGGTGTGAATGAACACATGTTGGGCACCACTCAGAGTCCACTATCATAGATTGTTGTAAGATGTTAGACATTTTGAGGCTCATATGCATATTGTCATAAATGTCACTTGATTCCAAAGCACTTGCAATCTGATATACAAGTATTAAAAAAAGAACCCAGCGACTTTGATACCCTATGAGATAAATAAGGCTTTCACTGGCTGTGTGTTCGCTAGTTGTCTCCCTGCATCTATTCAGGCAAACTTTTCCCCTCACCCACGGGTGTTCTGGATTGCTCATCTCTCCATCTCGACCGTCCCGGTTCCTGTTGCCTAGCACGTCCTTTCTCTTCTTCATTTTCTGGTGTCTACACTCTTCTTTTCAAAGGCCTGTTTCATCATTACTTTTTCTACAAAGCAACTGAAAACTAATGATCTTTGCTCCTAAGACTTCTCCTAATTTTTAGGTTAAAATCTACAATTTCATCACTTCTTCCTACTTTGTAGACCATGGCAGATCACTTTGATGGTGGCAGTTAGGATCACTGACCTTGGTTACAGCCCCAGATTTTTTTCTTTGTATAGCAGCCTTGAAAGTTTCTATCAAATAATCAAAAAATTGTACATAAAATGAAACAGGCCATTTCAGATGAAGTATGTGTTATATTCTCACCCCTTCTTTTCTGAAACCCTAACAGTTATCTTTCAAACATAAAACTCTGCTTTAGTGTGTAACGTTTGGGTAATAAACCTTAACTGAATGGAGGGCAGTGATTTCTGGTACAGTGCTACTTAGGAGTTAATTATGAGTGCTCCTCCCGTGAGCATTTAAAATGTGAGAACTCAGAGTTTCCTTTCTCCAAATCACATGCTTTCACAAAATGTGAAATAAAATCCTAATGTACATAAAAGCTTTCCTTGAAGAAATGGTCATAAACCATTTAAAGCAAATTTTTGGCACTTTACTATTTCTGGTGCTAAGAAATAAAATATTTTAACAAATTCACTGTTTAGAAAATACATTCTGCCCAGGCATGATGGTGCATACCTGTAATTCCAGCACTCAGGAGGCTGAGGCAAGAGGATCATTACAAGTTTGAGACCAGCCTGGGCTACAAAGTGAGCTCAAGGCCAGCCTGAACTGCATAGTGAGACCCAGTCTCAAAAAGACAAAAAAGCAAATAAATAAATAAATAAAAGAAAACACATTCTGGGGTAGGTAAGTAATATCTTTGAGGAGGAGGGAAAATCCATCCATCCATCCATCCTCACATCCGGGTCTCATCAGGGAATAATTTCTAGAATTGCGGACAATTACCATGCATATTTTTAGCTATGCTTTCGGATCAGTCTATGGAATTGGGAATTAACCACTTTACAGCACAGAAGTGATTACATAAAGTCATGCTAAGGTGATGATAATAATAGCCACGTGGACCATAATTTCTGCTACTCTGCAAACCTCTCAGCCCTGCAGACTGTGAAAGCCGCTCGGAACAGAAAATGCTGCTGATCGGATTCGACCTCTTTCTCTGCTACCAGCCCTGAAGCTCCGCAGTGTTTTCTCTGAGCCACACAGTTCACTTATCACTGAACGTCAAAGCAGTCCGTTAAATCCTAGAAAAACAGGACAGATTAGCTATTTTTCATCACATCACGTACACCTTTTCATCATGCCTCCACACTGTTTTAGGCAAAACTGCTGATCGGAAGGTCCTGATTTGAGATCATTCAGGCCAAGGAGGTAGATGTAAAAACAATGTAGAAATTACATCGTCTGAGTCATGTGTGGTGGTGCACACCTATAATCCCAGCACTCAGAAACTGAGGCAGGAGGATCACCCCAAAGTGAAGGCCAGCCTAAAGTGAGTTCAAGGCCAGCCTGAACTAGACAGTGAGTTCCTGTCTTACACAATTCCTTACATAATTCACCGTGAAGTATTGTATTCTGCTGTATTCTCATGCTTTTCCCTTTTTTTTTTCATATCATTTGTTTTTATTTATCGGTGGTGGTGGTAGTGTCAAAATAGGGTCTCACTGTTAGCAAAAAGGGAAAAGAAGCAGAGGTAGGTGCTCAACTGCACAGGTTTATCTCAGAACAGACCTGAGAGGGCCCAGACCAGCTCATCTGTGCCCAGGCTCACGGGGTGCTTACGGGGCCACCAGCATGGCGGGGGAGGGGGCTGTGGAAGGAAAAGGTCACACGGGACTTCCAGGGCTCAGTGCAAGGCGACTGTGGCTGTCTGCCTGGGACCAGGCTTGAGAAGGCAAGGAGTTGGGTGGTTTGTCAAGAGCAGGACTGAACAACAATGGGGATCATTGCTGTGCTTACTGTGCTGTCAACGCAGGACAACACCCCTGCAGGCATGTTAAAGTGCCCTCTGCCAGACTGCGATGTGGTGGTCGGATTCCTTCCAGGCTGCTCTCTTCCTCCTGGCTCAAAGGATTCTCCTGCCTCAGCCTACTGTGTAACTGGGACCACAGACACTACACCTGACTTCAATTTGCCCTTTTAAAGATGTGCTAGAGGGGTACAGCTCCCTACTATGGTAGAAGCAAGCATTCAGTTATAGAACAGAGGTGGCTGCATTTCCTGGGCTGCAGCCAGAAGACCAGCGGGGCCACGCCTAAGGAGGCCTCCAGCCAGTGACAGCCATACCTACTGTTGGCCCAAGGGCCAGCACTTTATCCGGGGCCAGGAATGGTGTGAGGAAGCCAAGAAGCAACCATCTTGCTCTGCAGCACAGGCTGGCCTCAAAGTTGCAACCTCCTGCCTCAGCCTTTTGAGTGCTGGGATTACATATATGGGCCACCAGGCCCTCCAGCCTTGGAGGACATCAGACGGAAAGGTCAAGGCAAGTGCTCATGGACAAGAGTCAAACCTCAGCCCAAACCCTCAGTCCTGCCCCAAACCTGAAAGCTTAAAACCCTCATGCCAAATTCTGGGCTGTGAACTCTTCCTCCTGTGGAAAGGATCTTGTCTGTTCTTTTTCAGAGAAATCAATTATCCTGCTCGGTTTTTTATTAAGGACATCAAGGACCTGGATAGGACCAAACCTGGCGACAAGGAGTCGTGATTCTCTCATGGCACACCACCCTCTTGGATTCGGAAACAACAGCAGACAGGTGGCAGGCATGGGGGGTGGGGGGGCTGCATGGGCCAGGGTCGTCACCGCAGCTTGCAAGTCCTGCTGGAATGGCAGGACCCACAAGTTTACATGTTCTCCTCACAAAAGTGCCTGACTCTCATTACCAAACAGAACCTTACCCCTGATCAGGCTTTAGGAGACAGAAAGGAAACCCAGCCACACCTGGGAAGGAGGGTAGGAGGGAACCAGGAGTCCCATGAGGACTTCCCACCTCTCAGATGGGCAAGTCCTTAGGGTCACGTTTTTCAGAAGAACTTTAGTAACAGACTGAAATGAAGCATTGCCGATTTCATTGCCATCGAATGCTTATAAACATGTAAGCGTGGGTCCCAGCAAAATCCTGCATGCAGAAAGGACCCCTGGAGGCTGTGTGGGATGAGTGAAGAGCAGCCCTTGGGTGAGCTCTGCATTGACAAATCAGTACCAGTGCCACACGATGGGCACGATGCTTTCTCTCCCACCCTGGCTGCCCAGCCTAGGACCGTCCATGTTAGCATGTCCCAGATTTCAGGGTGCTGGAGGCTTCTTCTGGAGGTGCTTTCTAGGCTCCTTCTACACTGAACAAAGAAATTGGTTAAGAGAAGTGCCACAGGTAGCAAGATTTTACATTTAGTAAGTAAAGGTAGGGAAAAAAACTGCAGAATTTGGATCAAGTAAAAATAGGAAAAGAAATACGCACTGCAGGATGAGTCTCGTGTTT
>PVJX010032805.1:0-20165 GCA_004027295.1 Dolichotis patagonum
GGGAAGTACTTCCCAGAATCAATAACTGGGACCATATCTTATTAAAGAGTTTCTGCATGTCAAAAGAGGTTTCCAGCAAAGTGAAAAGAAAACCCACAAATTGGGAAAAAATCTTCATGGACAGCTCCTCAGACAAAGGACTTCTGTCTAGAACTTATAAAGAATTAAAAAAAATCAGACCCTCGAAATTCAAAGACCCAATCCAAAAATGGGCATCTGAAATGAATACACAGTTCTCAGATGAAAAAATAGGAATGGCAAATAAATACATGAAAAAATGTTCATCATCATTAGTCATGAGAGAAATGCAACTTAAAACCACACTGAGATTCCATCTCACTCCAGAAAGAATGGCCAAGATAGAAAACACTACCAACAACAAGTGTTGGAGAGGCTGTGGGGAAAAAGGAACTCTTCTACACTGTTGGTGGGAGTGTAGACTGGTGCAACCACTGTGGAGGTCAGTCTGGAGATTCCTCAAAAAGCTGGGTTTGGAAGGCCCATTTGACCCAGCTATTCCACTTCTAGGCATATTCCCAGAAGAACTGAAAACATCATACCACAGTGATATATATATGTGCACCCATGTTTATAGCAGCACAATTTGTAATAGCCAGATCTTGGAAACAACCTAAGTGCCCATCAACTAAGGAATGGATAAAAAAGTTGTGGCATTTTTATACAATGGAATACTACTCAGCTATAAAGAATGATCACATCGAGATATTTATAAATAAATGGACACAACTTGAGACCATTCTCTTAAGCAAAATAAACCAAACTCACAAGGGTAAATACCATATAATCTCCCTAATATGAGATTTGATAAGAGTATATAAGACTTTATGGTAAGCATGAGTCCCCATCTCATAGCTTTGAAGTCTTTCAAAGTTTTCAATCATCAGTTGGAATGGTTTTATCCTGTTTTGTTTGACTATATCATATGTGATGATGTGAACAGCTGTTTTGAAGAAAACAAAACATTATGACAGCTATTGCTGATTTAATATCATCCTTTTTAGAAGTCCTACCATGCTTCTTTTGTTCTACTACCATTGGTTCTATCTATCACATTGTGTCTTATTGGAATTTGAATATGTGTGATAGTTTAAACAAAAATTTTTTTATCGAAAATGAGATATTATAGTACCCATTGATCATTTTCTGTTATTCAGTTCAGAAAGCCCCGTAATTCTTTCACTCTACGCATGGCTTTATACTATTGTGTTATGTTTGATATTATTGTATTTGAAACTATGCTCAACTATAGCAGAGTAAGAGATATGGTGTTAGCTACTGTTGATGTCCAGTTGTCTTAATGTAAAGTACTGTGTTGCCTATGTTGTCCTGTTCTGATCTGCTCTGTACTGCCCCCTTTTGTTTTATTCTCTTTCAAATAACAAAAAAAAAAAGAAAGAAAGAAAAATGAACTACATCCAGGGCTTGCTAGACACATAGAAAGTCTACCTGCTATCCTACCTACTTAAAGAATAATCATGACAAACAAGCTCTGTCAGGGGCGGGTTACTTGGATATCCAGCTGCCTGACAAGGCCATGATAAATTCAAGTCCTTTCTGCATTTAGAAGGCAGCTTTTGATCTAATGGAAGTCTGAGTTTGGTGTATCCATTCCCATAGAAATAAGAGGCAGATTTTTTTCCTCAAATTCCAGAGCAAGAATCTTAATTGGTGTCCTACAGATGTTACAGCAAAGTATCACACATTGAATGACTTGACAGAAATCATTTTTCTTCTTACAGTTCTGAAGCCCAAAAGTCAAAGATCAAGGTGTTGGACCTTCACAGAGCCCATGTTCTCCCATGGCTTTCCTCAGTGTCTTCCTCTTCTTACACAGATAACAGTAATATTAGATTAGGGGCCCATCCTAAAGGCCTCAATTTTAATTTAATCTCTGCTGATGGCAAAAATAATTTACTAGGTGTTAGGATTTAGGCCCTGAATGTCCCTCAGATCTCTCTTATGCTCAGAGGCAAGGCTGTTAGGAGGTGATTGGATTCATTCCTGAATGAGTTCAACCATGGAGTATGCTTGTAGGAGTGAGGGCTGGTAAAAGCTGGGTCACTGGCCATGTGACCTGGAGAGGTTGGTTTCTCTCCCTCCCCACTCTCTCCCTTCACTCGGTGTCCTGGCTGCCAAGATGTGAGCAGCTTTTCCTTCACCAGACCCGTTCATTATGTTGTTTTTGCCTTGGATCCAGCCAACTAGGGACTATAACCATGAGACAAAATAGACCTCTCCTCTTTTAAATTGTGAGTGTCAGGAATTATGACTCAGTGATGAGGAAAGTGACTGAGGCAAGGATAAAAATAAGGACAAGAGTTTATTCAGGCCAAATTATACTGTCAAAGAGGAAAGTGGGTCCCCTATAAGCCATCTTGCATGGCAATCATGTGTTTAAAGACCTTACCTCCAAATAAGATTATATTCTAATATGAGGATTAGGACTTCAATGTAACGGGTTTTGGGGGAACACAATTCAGGCCATAACAGCATGCAAGCAAGACACAGTAATGATGAGAAAGTCAGAAAACATTAAGAAGTATCTACAAATGAAATCACTGACAGACAGTGAAATATAAACTCATCTCATTGGAGCATTTTCTGTGCTTGCTGCTGTCTTGAATAGATACCTGGTACAATCATTCCTCACTTGCATTCCTAAGACTCCTTTCCCTACACTTTCCTAAGTAAGGGCGCAGCTCCTCTCCAAGCAGAACAGTGACCCAGTGGCTGATCCTTCAGAGAACTCTAGACTCAGGAAGGGCCTTTCTGTCAAATCCAGAATGATCTCAATATATTTTCTGACTGCTTTCCCCAAATTTGGAAATTGTCCAACTGTACCAAGGTAATTAAAGAATCATCAGGATAACTTCATCTGGCAATTGAGTTTTCTTATAGTAAAAAAAACTGTAAAGCAACTTATTTGGGAAGCCAAAAAAAAAAAAAAAAGAACTATGTATAAAAGTAAAACCATGGTTAGGAATTTGCAATGGTAAATCATTTTTCATATGTATATTCATGGAGAATCAAACTTTCAAAATTTATTCTCACACTTCTGCAAACATGATAATGGGAGCAATTGCTATTCCACACAGATTAGTAGGTTTTTCCTATTATTTTCCCCCTTTTAATCATGAGTATAGATAACATATAACTCAAAGCAGAGATTAGATGCTAAAATGTCTGGTATTTCTAAATTGATTGAATAATTTGAAGCATTGAAAATAATTTTAAATTGTTTTTTAAATTAAAATTTTTTAACTTACAAAAGCAGGCAGACAACTCGGATAGCCTGTCAGGAAGAAGAAAAATAAGAACTGCTTATAGTTCTTTGTGGTCTTGTTAATGAGGCATCAAATCCCGAATGCGTTTCCTTTGAAATGACTTCAGGGGATGTTCTCCTAATCAGAGATTTCACTGAGTGTTGTAATGAACTTCAAGTGGCACTGTGATATCTTGAAAGGCTGTGTGTGTGTGTGTGTGTGTGTGTGTGTGTTGAGGAGACTAGCTGTAAGTCTCACTTTTCTTCCAACTAGCTTTCCCCATTGATAAACTGGTGACAATGTCTTAATATTTGCAAAATGTTATATAAATGCTTAAGAAATATCCTTATTGTAGCAGGAAAAATTTCATTTCATTATATTTCCCCTTTAAATACTAAAAAGTTGACTCTGAGCCCCTACCCCACGAAGCCAGTTATTATTGGCAGGCTATGTATCTTCACTAAAATGTGAGGAAGTCTGGCAATAAGTCCTAGGCAGGGGAAAATTTTAAAGAATGCCTCCTCCACTGCTAGGTGCACAGCTTTCATCTTGGAGAGGCCTCTTACTCATGTCCTCAGGTTCTTTTGTAACTTTATGGCACTGAGAATTATGGGCTGTGCTCAGACAAGGGGGCATTGACAGCCAGGACTGAGCACCTTAAGTCTAATATCTTGCTTGTGTATCTTGCTTATAGAGTATAACAGGAATATTAGTCACTTTCCCATCTCTGGGAAGAAATTTGTAACACCTGTGGCTAAAAGGAGAAGTTTATTTTGGCTCATGGTATCAGTGCATCTGAATTGTAGGTTGGAAGCAAGGCAAAAATGGCATGGTAGAAGGGCATGGAGAAGGAAAGGTCTTCAAACTATGGCAGTTAGGAAGCAGAGAAAGAAGCAGAGTACACCCTTTCAGGTCAAAGTCCCAGTGACCAGCCCATCCAACCAGGCTCCTCCTCCTAACACTACATTCCACTATGAACTCCTCACTGGATTAATCCACTGATGAATATAGCACCCACACAGTCCAATCACTTCCAAAAGCCTAACCTCTGAACATGAGTCTTTCGGGGGACATTTGGGATCTAAGCTACATCACTGCCTTCTGTTCTACAACACTGCCTTCTGTTTGCAGAACCCTGGAGGCTGAGAACATCTCTCCTTCCCACCTTAGAACTATCTCTCTGCCTTCCACTCCACAGACATCTCACAAAGCAGAATTTACTTTTTAAGGCACATTCTGCCTTTTGCACTGCAAATGCCCCTGAGCTAGACAGTAATACCAAACTATCCTTTTGAAATGCAGATCTTAAAACAAAACAGAACAAAATGAGAAACATAAAACTCTAATAATACCAGTAGAATATTAACACACTTTAAAAATACAAAACAGAAATAATTTTAAAAATTTGTCTTTATTTTTTCACACATAGTAAAACAGCAAGTAAAGAAAAACTTCACAGATGAAGGAGATGAACTGCTTAAAATGGGCATCAAGATTCTCCAGGAATCTAAAAGCCAAAAACAAAAAGCAGAGTAAGTCTTGATCTAGTTACCTTTGTCAAATTTTATTTCCAGGTTAAGAAAAAAATTCAAAGCTAGGTGTGGTGGTACACACCTAAATCCCAGCACTTGAGAGGCTGAGACAGGAATAAGTTTGACACCAGTCTGAATTACATAATAAGACCTTGTTTCAAAAAAATTCAAATCTAATTTATCATTAAAAACTTATTGGGATGGCAAATAAACTTATTTTCCTGTAAGCTTTTGTTTTTTAAAGGATCAGAGGGTGTTTAAATTATTGTCCTAAACAAATAAGAGAATTGCATGTGAGATTAGGGATCCTTTATATTAAGTGAAATGCAAAATTAAAGCACTGCTCTGAGTGTTCAAGCAAAAGTATTGATTTGGCTTTAATTTAGTGAATATTTCAAAGTAAAATGTGTTATTTGAATTAGAGCTGTTGCTGTTTTAGCATGTTTTACTCTGTCTAACTGAGCATTGGTATAGTACCTTGTGATTTTCAAAACACTTTCATGTGTGATTCCATTTTATCTCCAGGTCAGTCTTAAGAGATAAGAAGTGCTTCATTTTCCTCCTCTAAAATGTTGGGAACAAAGGCTGATATTTTAAAGTGATTTGACCACAGAATACAGTTGGGAGGTGACCATGCTGTGACTACATGGTCTTACTCCACACCCGTTCTTTCTCTTTTCATTTGTCTACCTTGTCTAGAGGGAGACAGAACTACTCTTTCTCCTCTTCCCCCAGTGGAGGGGTACAACTTGTGGTTACCCTTTAAGGCTCTAGCGATGACCTTGGGATCAAATCCTAACTCTCATTTACTGATTGTATGGTCCTGGGAAAGTTTCTAAACATATTTGTGCTCTCAATAATATTGTACAATCAAGCTCTTAGAACAATGCGTGACACTTAGTCATCAGGCAATGTGTTTGTTGTTTGTATCTCTAATGGAGACAAAGACAGCAAGTGTTTTTCGGTTTTTTTGTTTGTTTGTTTGTATTTTTTTCCAGTACTGGGGATCAAACTCACGACCTCATGCTTGCCAGACAGGCGCTTATGCCACTGAGCTAAATCGCCGGCCCAGCAAGTGTGTTTTTGAGCTGTAATACCTAGAAAAGACAGGCCCCAAAACCCAATAAGACGGCATCTCTTGTTATCATACAGAATAGGGACACCAGCCCCAAGCAAGCCTTCCAAAACTGTGGTAGCCAGTCCTAGACAGAACAGCAGAATCTGTAAATCCTCTCCTAAAACCCTCAGCAGAAGCATAAAGGAAGAGGAGTGCACAACTGTGATCCTGGTTAAAACATCATCAACTTCTGTTATTCATTACTTTGTGTCAATTATTTGTCCAAGGGCGAATTAAGAAGAAGAAAAAAGTGAGATGGATTTTTTTCCAAGGCAAGTTGAATCTACAGCTGTTTACAAGAACAGAAGAAACAACTCTAGCAAAACCCAGAAATCTCACTGAACAGGCTTGGGCTTGGTCATGATGAGATGGAGTAAAATCAAACACCAAAATACCTTTTGAGAAAGTCCTTTCATAAGGCATTCACTGAATGCATGAGTAAAAATAGAAAATGTTCAGCTCAGCGGAGCTTGATGAGAACAATGGAGTTCTGAGAAGAAGATGGCCCCTGAGGTTGTGGATAAGCTCTGCCTATAGAGGAGAAGCTTAAGGAAAGGAGAAGCCAGCTAGTGCATCCCATGTAGTCCAGTGAAACTCTAGATTCAGTCTTACCCACAAAATAACTCTTAGAAGTTCCCAAGTGACTATCTACTTAACAAGGAAGTTTTCCTATTTGCCTTAAAGAGCAGGGAGGAAATGGGGAAAAACAAACAAAGAAAAAATCCTAATGCAAATCATGTCAGTGCAGGGACCTCTTTGCCAGACTATTCTTACCCAGACCTTCCTGATCCAGTCTGTGCCCAGGAGTGATAACTGCTTGTCTTTACTCAGCACAGATACGTCCATGGGTAGCGGGTATCTAAAGCTAGTCTTATGAATCCTGTGAGTTTGTAATCATGGAGAAATGAAATCAAATCTGCTTATAGCAAGACATTCCAAGAGTTTGTAGGGAAGTTGGGCGTTTTTAGGATAGCTTGTTCTTGCCTTAAGCTGGTCACACCTGTATAGTCACATCTAAGACTCGGGAGGGTGGAGAGAAAAGTAAATGCATGTCCTTCTGACTGAAGGGGAATCATTTCATTCCCATTTGTTCCTCTATCCTACCTTCTTGTTTTGCTAGTTTCCAGGATGAGATGGCATAGATAGGAATAATACTAGCCCTTTTGGTTCACCCACATCCACGTTCTGGACCAATTAGTTAATTCACTTATTTTACTTATATATTCACTTATTTTATTTATATGTAAATGGATATATATTCTTATATACAGATATACATAGATGATATATTAATATATATATGGATATATATATATTCTCATATATGGATATATATAGATGATATATTCATATATATGGGCATTCATATGAGAATATATATATTCATATATATTCTTATATATGAATAGGAGCATTGTTGAATAAGCCAGTACTGTTAAAAATATTATGCAATCATTTATCACCAATCTAGTTGAGGTAGTCAGGAAACCTTGAGGACAGCCAGGGTTGGTTCTTCATTCAAGTCATTCACTACAAGCACAGAAGGTTTGGAGATCAACTACTGCTCCACTCCAAGTTACTGATGTACCGGAAAGACATTTAGCTTGACCTCTGCCAGACTTGACATGCCCACCTTCTACCCACATTAGTATCCAATGCCAGCTCCTTTAGATGATCTAGAGATGATCTAGAGAGCTAGATAAATTGTATGTGATCTGTCCCTGTTGCCCGGTTCTCCCACTTTTCTGCCTCTTGAGGATTTCATCCAAGATTTTAACCTTGCCTAACCGAAAGCAACTTTCTTCAGCCCTGGATTTTGCTTATAGAATCCCTTTCCTCACCTTGCACTCCCTTCACAGGAAAGCCATGTGCACATCCTGCCTGTGGAACCAAAGACACTTAAACAAGGGTTTTTTGTAGCCTATTTCTGCCCTCCAGGAGCAGACTGGATATACTGTCTGCAATGTGGAGAGCCCCCACAGCCCATCTCAAGCTTCTGTGGCTTGGTCCTGGGTGCGCTTCTCTTCCCAGTGGACTAGACAGTTGTAGCAGCTACTATCTATGTGATAGAAGAGTTGAGGAGCTCTGTGTCTAATGCCAGGCTCTCTTCCTGATGTCTAACCTGAGTACCGGACGTTGCCTTTTAGCCTCCCAAATCAGTTTGCTTTGACCATGATTCATTTCTTTTTTGACCTCCTGGATTTGTGTTTTCTATCTCCCTTTGTTCCACTGGAGTCTGTGTTGATATTCAGGACTCTGATGCCTACGTCTCTACCTGAAACTTTTTTTGCCTGGTCTATACCACTCCAACCTTTCCCCAAGAGCAGCTTCATTTAGCATCAGTATGGATAGGCTCTATATTAAAATTGAATCTCCTGATCACTCTGCATTGGAAGTATGGTAAATATATGTGTATTTTCCTGTATTTGAGTATTTGAATCAAGGTCATAGATAGAGGTTAATTCTTTCTGGTCTTGTCACTGCCAAAAAAGCAAGTTCTAAAAGTAAAAATAAATCCCCAAAGTACTTTCTGTCTCTGACACATATTTTGACCTTGTGAAATTCTCCATCACTACTTGTTACCCTGAGCAGATCCAGGTGAATTTTGATTTGGACTAAAAAAGTACAGTGTAAGGTACCTTACAACATCTATGTTTATAATTACCAAGCTTTCACACCATTTACCACCTAATTTCAGAACAATTAATATATGCTATAAAACTTTAGAATCAATATATTGGCTCCAATGGTAACAGCTAGATTTATTGAGTGCTTGATCTGTACCAAGCACTCTGCCAAGTACTTCACAGGGATTATCTTATTTAATCTTCACAGAAAACCATCAAGTAGGTGCTACAATTATTTCCATTTTATAGCTGAAGGAGCACAGAGAGGTTAAGTAACTTGATTGGAGCCTGGGTTTGAATCCAGGCAACCAGAATCCAGAGCCCTAG
This sequence comes from Dolichotis patagonum, assembly GCA_004027295.1. Taxonomy (NCBI): domain Eukaryota; kingdom Metazoa; phylum Chordata; class Mammalia; order Rodentia; family Caviidae; genus Dolichotis; species Dolichotis patagonum. Next base: position 8,888 of record PVJX010032805.1, read on the forward strand.
CCACTAAAGATTTGTTCAGTTTTTCATTTTCTAAACAGTGTATATGATCTGTTTTAGAAAATTATTTTGGAGTATGCGTATATCATCATTCTCATGATATAAACTTCCTAGATGTGGCATTACAATTTTGATTATAATTATATCTTTCAGAATTTATTTTATTTTTTAAATTTTTTTATTTTATTTTAAAAGGGAGTAAAATTAAACACAACAAAACAGAACAGAATGGGACATAAGAAAGCATAAATTTCAAAGCAAGACAACCAGAGATCTTCACTATCTGTCATATTGTCTCTTGTTTTCTTCCAAATTGTTGTCCTTATCTTTGCATATGGAGAGCTCATACTAAATAACATAGTCAATCTTTTCACAAGATGTGTAGTTCACTGGCTCCCATTTGCTAGGCAGGGGGGAGAGGGAGGGGGGACATGGCATGGGGGACAGGACGACATGAGATGTCTGATTCTCAGCCCACACGCAGGCAGGATCACAGTTGCCCCCCAGAGATGGGAAGAGTTCCTTGTTCTCTCGGCTTCCCAAGCAAACCATATGGTGCAGGTTCCGATGCGCCAGGGTCTCTTTCCTTCAGGCTGCCGAAAGTCGGCCACATTCACAGCCGCCACCCAGAGAGGGTAGGAGCTCCTTGTTCTCCCGGCACCCCGAGTCAACTGCATGGTGCAGATCCCGAGGCGCCAGGGTCTCTCCCCTGCAGGCCGCCTAAAGTCTGCCATACTCACCTGCTATTTCTTTCTGATGAATTGACCATTCCATTTCCAAAGTTCTGAAATGGCCAACAGACCACAGAAAGAATTCTCTTTAGGCTCCTTTTTGAAACAGAATTTATTTTATTAAATAAGTATTTGTAAATAATGGGGCTGGGCATGGGAGAGTTCTCTATTTTAGGATTGTCTCAGTTTTTTACTTTACTTGGTATACAGTCTTACAGCATAGTATATACTATATATTTTCCCTTTTTAGTGATTTCATTATTTGTTAGGTTTTTGAAATTATAATCTTAGGCTGATGTATAGATGAAATAAATATACTAGCTCAGAGATGTGAGGGCTTCAGTTAAACTTCAATGACACCTGGGTTGGACTTCTAAGAGGTAGAAGTCACATGAAGCAAGGAGCAAGAAAATTTACTTTTGAAAATCAACCTTCTGACTTTATATTCTTGAAACAGAGCCTACATGATTTTTGCCAAAGCAGCTGGCATGGGAAACTTGAAAGCTATGGAGAAAATGGCTGATGCTTTGCTATTTGGAAATTTTGGCCTGCAAAACATAACAGCAGCTATCCAATTATATGAGTTCTTGGCTAAGGAAGGATCACATAAAGCCCAAAACGTGAGTTGTAAAAGAAAATACAACCTTAAATAGCTATATCCTGAAATAACTACAGGCAAATAAGTATAAAAAAGAGTTGAGCAATAGTATTCACACCTTACTGCATGGACCCAGACCGAGGCAGGTTACCATAATGCATGGAAATTGTGGCATCAGGGCAGAGACCCAGCACGAGCCCTGGTAAATTGTTCTAGCTCTGTGGGTGACTTTCAGCAGCAGAACAGAACTGCTCTCTAATCCACCTGGCTATCTTTCATATCCACATGAGTGTGTTGAGATCATTTGAGATCTTTGAGCCCCTAACATAGTTAAATTTGTATAGAATGTATTTACCTATGAGAAGATACATGAAATTAATCTATTACCCTTGGGGGTTAGGTTGGTCTCATTTTTATATTTAAATTGTGCTATACCTAAATATATTCTTCTATTTCAATAAATGTATTTCATTTTATTCCACGAATAACATAACCATTTCATAGAAAATCTGAAAAACAGAAAAAAAAACCCTCTTCACAAGCCAATCATTCTGACTCAGCTACTCTTGGTCTGCTTTGTATTTTCACTTGGCTTCCTTCTCTGTATGTTTCTCTTTATATCATCCTAATTACAACTCAAGTCAATATATCATTTTGTTTCTGGCTACTTCTACTGAATGCTGTAACAAAAGAATGTTTTATTGTTATTATAGTCTTTTTATGAAAAAAATTATTACAAAAGAAATTCATGCCCATTAACCAAAAAAAACTGAGAATTTTGAAATTGTAAAAAAGGAAGTTAACTAAAAGCTTTCTACACAGAGATTTTTTTTTGTTACTTTTCAATACAGTGCAAAAACTAGACTTTGGAATCAGACATACCTAACTTGGAATCCACTGTGACATTTTCTTGTTGCATAAGCTACTTAACAAAACATTTTCCCTTCCTTTGTATGAGAATTTGGTCTTTGGCTCACTCTCTAGCTCTCTTTCCAGGTAATCTGATAAGAATAAAATGCTATGTTTTTAGCTAGCATTGCTTTTGATAGAAATGGCTGTTGCTTGGCAATTTGTCTTTGTAATGAACTATAAAACCCCAGGGTGGCAGTACTTCCTGCAGGGACTCTATGTACTTGACCCATGGAGTTGTGCATGGGGAATGAGGCTTTTACAGAAGGGAGACATTCGTATCTCCTTGTATGTATCCGAATCACCTTCTGAGAGCTCCGTGACAGTGGCTCATGGAGGACTGTGTGACCTGCTCTAAGGACTCCTACTGAAAGAAAGGCTGATGCTGCCCTGCTGGACCATGGCCCCTGTGCCTGACCCTGATAGAATAGAGACAAATGCACTCTCTGTGAATCAGTATGTTGAGTTGAACCATAAAACATTGGTTCAGACAACCTTGATGGGTGGGGAGGCTTTCTAACCATCATCTGCAAAGTGAAGATAATGGTAAAATATTGGGCACTGTGCCTGGTTCACTGGTATATCTCTAATATTTACCACAGTATCTAGGACAAGATACCTACATTAGACAAATTATTAATTAATGATGAATGCCATAATGAAGTTAATGTGAGAATTAAAACAATGTGTGAGGCACTCAGTTTCATACCTGTAACATGGTAATCCTTTATGTAATAAAAGGACAATGGTGGGAAGGATGGGAATGGGTAAAGATACAAAGTTTCAGTTAGATAGAAGGAAGATAAAAATATTATTGTTACCACGCTCCCACTATTATTCTTCTAGAATTTTTCTATGAGTTTATAGAATTTTTATAAAAATGAGACAATACTTATTTGCTACTCCTTGACTTGTTCTTTAAGTGATCATAGGTATCTTTCCACGTAAATATATACAGATCAACACTGTCAACTTAAAGAGCCATACAGTCTTAATTAACTTAAGTTGTTGAATGTCCTTCTACTCCAGAAAATATTTCTTGCAGTTACATGTAAAATAGCTCAGTAAGCTGATTTATAAATGTTATGATAGAATATGAGAAATGTTAAACATTTATTTCCTATATTTGGGTAACTGAAATACAAAGTTCTAAGACTAATCAAACGTTATTGTTTCAACCACTGAAAATGATATCACCTAAGTCCTTTCAAACAAGACAATTTGTATTTTATTTTTCAGTTGGTATATAAATTAATTAAATCAATATCCACTATAGTTCAGTTAAGGCATGTACAAAGTGCTAGGCATAGAAGAGAGTCTGACTAGTTCTGCCTAGAGCAAGTAAAGAACACTTCAAAGAAAAAATGACATTTATGTTCAGTCTAGAATATTGGATAAAGGTAATACCAAAGATGTTACTCATCTGTATCTAAATAAAGCATTTGCTTCAAAATCAAAGCATTATTCTCAGAAGGGAAATTCCAAATTAATGCAAATATACATAAAACACATGGATTTAGAGTTGAAGTCAAAGTTTAACTCTTCTTTGTGGGGTTATGGCTCATATCTAGGCATCCCCCCCAAAGCTTCCTGTGGTCATACATGGGGTCTTTCAGAGGTGGTTGGAATTAGGGTATGTGATGCTGAGATTAAGGCTGCGATGCTAGTATTAACGGTGTCTACCCTGGCTATAAGTGCTACCCAACCAAAAGGCAGGTAGTGTGGATGGAATACAAGGATTAGGAAGAAGGCTTGCTGCTTCTTCTGCTTTGCTACTTGCTGCTGCAGCCTTCTGCTTACCATTCCATGAACTGTTTCTCCTCTGCAGTGTCCCTCTGCTGCGTCACCCTGCCTTAGAGCCAACCAACTATGGACTGAAACTTCTATAAAGTGTAAGCCAAAATAAACCTTTCCTCCTTTAACTTTGGGTTTTAAATATTTTGTCTTAGCAATGAGAAAAGTATTTAAGACAGGTTTTGGAACTGAGAAATGGGGCCATTCCTGTGACTGTACCTGTACCTGACCATTTGTTTCAGAAGCCTTTGGGAGTGCCTAATGGGAACTTTCAAGATGCCAGCTGAAGAAGCAGCCCTGGAATTCTTTAAACTGTACTTGATAGAAGACTCTGATCAGAGCTCAAAACACCAAGATGCTGATAGAAATGCTGCTCATAAAAACCAAGCAGAAGAGGTTTCTGTTGTAAAGAAAGATTGCACTGACTGTTGGACTACCGATCATATGTGTTATGCTCTGACAGAAAATTTGCCTACATTTTGCTCTTATCCAGAGATTGCCTGAAACTGAGATTGAAGGCAGCAGACTAATTCAATTTGCAGAAGAAATTTTGAGGCATTCTAAAGTTGAGGCAGTGGCATGGCTTTTGTTGGGGACCATTAGCCAGATTTATATTGCAAATCAAGAGCAAGGAGACCAGTAGAAAAATTTAAAATGTTTTGAGTTTGCAGACGGCAAAGATAGAGAAGAGGAGGACTTGGTTGCTGAGAAGGAACAGGACAAAAGAAAAGATGGCCTGAGGGTATCACAAGAACCAGAAGGACTCCAGCTTTTGTGGCCTCAAAATTGCAAAGGCAAAAGACTTTGCTTTGATAAGAAACCCCCAAAGAACCATATTCCAGAATTGTAGCAGCCAGGGAAGTTTTTCCTCAGGTTTTGATTCCTAGTGCTCAGCAATACAGGCACTTGATCTCTGTAGCCAAGAGAGAAGGAATCCTGGCTTCTACTTCAGTTGGTGACAGACCGTGGCACCCATCATGCATGTGGTGCTGGTTTTAGATGCATGCAAAATACAAGTTGTGAGGTCAGGAAGGCTTCTGCCCAAATTTCAGAAGGCCTGGGAGGCCAGGCAGTGCACCCCTGAGAGCGCAGTATACAAAACTGTGAATGTGAAGCCAAAGGTGCAGTGGAAACCCTGGAAGGTTGGAGAAGCTGGGAACATAGATCATCTGAGGAAAACTGCAAATAGCAGAGCCTGAGTAAGAGAGAAGCCATGGGAGCTATGTACTAGCAGTGCCATAGGGGCAAAGCCACCCAAACCCTTTGGAGTTCACATCGCTCCAAAGATTGTACTAGGTGCTAGATATGGAACCACAGGACTTAATGCTTTCTTTGCTGGATTTTGGACTTGCTTTCGTCCTATTCCTTTCTATCCCTCATTTGTACCTTTTGGAATGCTAATATTTATCTTGTGCCATTATATGTTGGAAATGTTTAACTTTCTTTTCACGTGTACAGGGACTCCCAGCTAAGAGTTTACCTTAAATCTTGGAGGAGACTTTGAATGTGGACTTTTTAGCAATGCTGAAACTGTGAGGTATTTGGCAACTCTTAGAGGTAGACTAAATGATTTTTTCATAAAGGGATGTGCATGAGTCTTTGGCAGGCTAGGGTGAACTGTCATGGCTTATATCTAAATGTCCCCCACCCAAAGTCTCATGTGGTAATAGGCGGGGCTTTTCACAGGTGTCTGGTTCTAGGGTGTGTGATGCTAGGATTAAATTGTGTGATGCCTAGGGTGGGTAGCCTGGATGGAATACAAGGGACAGAAAGAGGACTGACACTGTTTCTTTGCAACTTTGCTGCCTTGCTCTTTCTGCCTACCATGAATTTATTTTCTCTGCATGCTCCTCTACCCTGCCACACTGCCTTAGAGCCAGCCAACTATGGACTGGAATCCTTACAAACCGCAAGCCAAAATAAACCTTTCCTCCTTTAACTTTGGGTTTTGGGCATTTTGTCTCAGCAACACAAAAATTATCTAATATAGGCATAGGAAAGAGTCTGACTAGTTCTGCCTTGAGCAAATAGAGAATGTATCAAGGAAAAAATGACATTTGTATTTAGTCTAGAATATTGGATAAAGGAAATACCAAAGATGCTACTTGTCTGTATCCAAATAAAGTATTTACTATAAAGTCAAAACATTAGTCTCAGAAGAGAAATTGCAAATTAATATAAATAGTATGTAAAGCACATGGATTTAGACTGAAGTCAAAGTTTAACTCATGTGGCTAATACTTCTAGTTAGTTACTTTAGTTAACATAGGTATTTTTAGTATTTTTAGTATTTATGTCTTTAGTTATTATGATTACTAGAGATCCACAGACAACTCTCTAATCCAATCTCTTGCCACTGGTTTTAAGGAGAATGAGATGGAAGGATATAATTGGATGAGTACTAACCTAATGCCAGAAAGAACAACTCTAAAGGTGTAGTCACTAGCCATATATTGTCACCACCACTTTTTTGGAGAAAAGCAGGCATTGTTGGGACAGTGTTCTAGGAAAATTCTAGTTACAGGCTTCAAAGTGGGATGGTGAGAAAGAGCAGTGAGGTTTTCCAAAAGAGAAAGTTTGACCATACAATGTGACTCCAGATCTACAAGTCACTATCTTGTCCATCTTTTGTTCATTATTTCAGTATCCCTAAAGAAGTCTCTTCTCCAAACCTCAGATTTCCCAAAACCGAAAAAGTATGGATAATACTGCCCACAATTTTTCCAAAAGAACTGAATAATATCTCAAGAGCCAATATAAAATGTTAAAGAACATTAATGAAGACTGTGGTGTAACAATTTTAGTCTCAACAGCTCTGTCAGTTAGTTCCTACTGTACATCTCAGCTCCAACACTGGTCCTCTGTGACTGTCCTGAGGCTCAATTTCTTCATATGTAAAATAGGGATAGCTGTCTGTATATGTGTTTGGAGAACCAGAAGACAAAATGTGAATGAGAACAAATTTACAATCCAAAAGGTTACCATTGATCTGACATGCAAAATTCAGCCATCTTGTTTATTGATACACTGAAATGCTACAATATTGGTTGATAAAAACCCTCTGACCAACCCCTATTCTGTCTTCTGTCACATCCTGGACCCTGTATTCCTCAGACTCCCTTCCCACAACATTCCCCACTCACGACATAGTGTTAACATCTGGATGAGTAGTTGCCTTGGCTATATCTTGACTATGACCCCAGTAAACAGGGTAGGAAAATCTGTTTCCAGTTGCAAGACCTCTTGTGGTTGGTTTATTTCCTTATTCAAAGAAAAATTAGTTAAAGAGACTTAATGCAACAAGTAATGCTTAGTTCAGTGGTTGACTATTGAGTTTAGGCTGACCACAGTACATACAGAACCCAGCTCTCTGAAAGGGCTGGCTAGGTGACCATCTTCCTTCTCCGACTACTCATGCCAGTCTGACAGAGGAATCTTGCCTGTTAGATATATCTGGGAACTATGAGGACACTCTTGCAACAAAAATGTAGCTAAATAAGCTATAAATGTCACAATAGTAATAGAAAAGAATGAGTGATGGGAAGGGAGAGAGGGACAAGAAGGGAAAGAGAAAGAGAAGAGGAGGGAGGGAGAAAGAGAGACATTGTCGCAAAGGGAAGAACAATCAGAAGTACTAAAATACAATGAAAGAAACTAGAGGCCCAAAAATTTAATAGAGACCCAAATTAACAAAGAAAAACAAAAAAAGATAAGAATTCATTTTATGCCATGGTACTGATGGGATGGTGGGAAATACAATTTCATTGTATTTACAAAGGCAAGCTGGATGGAGGAAAGGAGACAATTATATCATGTACTTTGAATGCTTCACCTTTCAAAAAACCCAAATAAACTGAAGGGAATCCTCATAAGGGCAACAAAAGCATTTAAGATTATGAAAACAGTTCATCAAATACATTTTCTAAGAATCTGCACCTTCCAAATAGTGAGAACCATTATTAGCCTTCCCCAAAATGGTGGAAATTAAGGAAAAGTTCAAATGATTGTACCCTGGAAGACAGTCTGTAACATATTGTGTTTTACCAAGCTGGAAGTAGAGAAGTCATATATTTTTATTTCCTATTCTCACTTACAAGGAGATATTCAGAAGTAGATTCACTCTTTTCTTGAGACTGACTAACTAATCTAAACAGGGAATTTGTTACTCTGTTAAACAGTTTTATGGAAAAACTGATGGTCAACTTAACACCAATTGAATTAAATCAACAAGGTGCTAAGTATAGATGGCTCACCTGAGGAAAGTTGCCAGCATAAAAGGAGATGTAGAGAGGAAGAGTAGGGTGTTGTGGGTTCTCTTATGTGCCATTGTTTTGAAGCCATTTGTTCTCCTGGAGAAGCTTATTGTGCCTAGCTTCCCCAATATGAATTGGGCATTATCATAGGAGGAGCTCAGGACCTTGTTGCTGAGAGTGGCTGTGGTTCACTTTGGGGAAGCTCTGGTCCTTACATTGAGCATTGCTTCCTGGCTCTGGAAGGGAAGATGTGTGCTGTTTAATCTCCAGCAGAAGCTTGTCACACTAACTTCCTGACATGTACTCAATTGTTATCGTTGGAAGAGTTCAAGACATTGTCGCTGAGGATGGCTGTGTTACTTTTCAGGGGAGCCCTGGTTCTTATTTTGAGCATTGCTTCTTGGATTCAGTATAGAACCTTCAACATACTAGCACAGATCATTCATCTCACTGGCATAGACTTTTGAGCTTCCACCACTAACCTCTGGGCCTTCCCAGTGCTGATCCACAAAACAGACCAACATGAATCCTTGTCGTGGGCGCTAGGCCTCCAGCTGGACTTGTGGGAGACACTGTCATGGGTTCTAGGTTTTCAGCTGGACTCATGCAGGACATTGCCATAGAATCCAGGCCCTTGGCTGGATTTTCTAGGTCTTTAGTGTTGTGGACACATTTCCTGCACTTTCTTGTATTTAACTCTGGGTGACCATCATAAAATAGTATTATAAATTCTGTGTCCTGTTTGTAATTGTTCTCCTTGCAACCCCAGATTACAACAAACAGGAAAGTAGGATCAACTCTCATTTGCTTCAGATCAAGAAATGAATCATTCACACTGTATTACCCTTAATACTTAAGTTAATGTTGGTCTCTGATAGTATTTTGTGTAATTTATTTTTTATATATTTTCTGGGGTTTTTCCTCAAAATGTTCATAAGTATGTGTTGCCTTTGCTATAAAAATGTTTAACTTTGATGCATGCATTTCTTGGGTTACCTAGTTCAAAATATTATAGGTAACTATGGGTTATAAGAAAACCCATTCTATCATGCAAAATAACCATAATTGACATGTAAAAGACAGAGATATGAGTGACTGTGTATTTTACCATGTTTCATGATTCTCAGATAATACTGAAAGGTAAGGAGTCCATATTTTTTCCTAGTCCTGGGGATTGAACCCAAGTCTTTTGTGCTTTGTTACATCCCCAGCCTTTCTTTTACTTTTTTATTTTGAGACAGGGTCTCACTGAATCACTAAATTGCCCCAGCTGGGCTTGAACTTGCTTTCTGCCTCAGCCTCCTAAAGTGCTGGGATTATAGGCATATGCCACCATGCCTGGCTTCCACATATTCTTTATTTCAAATATGAATCAGTAAAACATTTCATAGAAGGACTATCATTATTAGCACTATGCTACTATTGAAAAAAATCAGTTTTAATATCAACTTAATGATCACTTGGATAATTCTAGGACTACTTGTGTGGGGCATTTCTTGTATCAATTCCCTCTGTGTAGTAGGAGTACAGAAAATACATGAGTGGCTCATTAGGGTTAATTCAGCTTTGTTTGGTATGCAATTTGAGCTAAAAGTAATGATTTCAGGAGCTTTCAAGTCTCATACAGTAATTAAAGGAAATTACTTAATCTTTTTTCTCTTTTAATAATTTCTAATATAAAAAGCAAAAGGAGGAATATTTAATTTTTAAATTACTATGGTGGAATCTCAGTAATTTACTCAGAATAAAAAATTCTTAGATTTTTTATTCAAATCCTAGCTCCTAAAATGCTTTCTTTAAAACCATGGCACAGGAAGACTCCATGTTGTCCCCTCAGTGAGCGGTAGCGGCTACCTCAAGAGAAGCAGTGTACACCAAACTGCATCTGTTTTTATCACTGGATTAGGTCTTGCCTGTAGCCCATGTTATTTTATCTTCCACATCTATGGTTCTGACAAGTGCCACCTGCATCCTTAGTGTTGTAACCTTCAAGTATACATATCAGGAGAGAAGAGACAAGATGGCGGACTGGCAGGTAGCAGGAGAGAGACCCTCTCTGAGAGAGACAGCTCAAATGCCAGAATAAAACACCCTGGAGAGATCCAAACAGAGAGAGATAGACTCCCACAACCCAGAAAGAAACTAAAGCGCAAAAACCCACTTGGATAAGAGGTCCTGGGGCTACTATTAGTAAAGATAAGATCAGCGAGCACGGCACCCGCCTCGAGACACCTGAATTCCGCCCGACCTGAACAAGCGATCCGCGCCAAAGCAACTGGCTTGAGCCACCGGAATGCGGAGCTGAACAGCCCAGCGTGCAGCTCCCCGGGACCGCCACTGCACACGACCCACCCAGAGGCACCGTGAATTCCCACCACAGCTGCGCTGAAGTTGGAGGTCAGGCAGTCCAGCAGTTCTCGGGGACGTGGTGAGTGACCCTCCCACGGGAAAGGGGAAACCGACTGGACGACATGTTGGATTTGGGTAGGACAGCCCTAACTCCATAAGGAAGTGGCTTCAGCTGGTTAATCCGCTTGCCGAGCGGATTGCTTGAATCTGCTTGGATTAGGCCACGCCACTGGTGGGAACCCAGTTACTTCCCTGAGATCAGTGCACACTGATGCAGTGAAGGCCTGCAAAGGTTGACTGGCCCAGAAGGGAGGAGCTAGCGCACACTGCCCATGGGTGAACTCTAATCTCTGATCACCTATTGAAGAGGGCTAAAGCTCCTAGCCTGCGCCCTCTAGAGGAGCCTTAAACAACAAGAAAAGGGTCTGGGAATTACACTGTACACTTTTATGGAAGGAACCAAAAACATGACGAAAGGGAGAAATAAGAAAACACTCCCAGCCCCCAACCCTGAGAACATTGATCCAGGAGAGGTAAATACAAAAGAGACTGAGGGCAGCAAAAATGCAACATCAAACACAGTGTTAGCGGACATAAAGAGATATATTCAAGACCTCGTAAGTGGGACCAAAACTGAAATATTAATT
>PVJX010032806.1:0-20156 GCA_004027295.1 Dolichotis patagonum
TACAGCTTTTGGCTGTGTTCTTCCCTCTGGGCTGAAATACACTCTCCATTCCTACTGACCTAGAATAACTAATCTCTACTCATCCTTAGGGTAGACCTTAAACATCACACTGTCAGAAAAACCTCCCCTTACCATCCCAATAGGTCTCCTTGTGAACACCCTTGTGGCCCTGTGCAGTCCTCTGCTTTGGCACATTGTTCACTTGAGGATAATAGCAATTTTTGGTTTAATGCCAGTCTTCCTCTCATGGCTACCATACTGGAAAAGCCCATGCCGGTTTGTCCACCACTGAGGTCTAGGTTTCCAGCATCGTTTCCGGATGATAGCAGAAAAATGGCTGTCTGAGTACTCCCACCAGTTATTCTCCTCTGTGCTCTCACCAAGCCATGCTTGTTGAATTGAAAACACTCTGTTAAGTCCTTCTATATTTGTTTCCTGTTGCTGCCATAACAAATTACCACAAACAGTGGCTTAAGGTAACACAGATCTATTATATTATAGTTCCAGAGGTCAGAATATCTAAACTCAAGGAGTAGTTTTGTGAATAGACAGGGAAAAAGGGAGACATTGGTCAGGAAGTATAAAGTTTTGGGAGGAATAAGTTCTGGTGTTATGCACAGTACAGTGGATATAATAATAATGTTTTACATATTTCAAAACAGCTAAAAGAAGATTTTAGATATTGCCACAAATAAATGAAAAATACTTGAGTTAATGAATATGCTAATTATCCTGATTTGATCACTCCATAATGCATATCAGAACAATATATTGTACACCATAAATATATACAATTATTATTTATTTTTAAAAACTTTAATAAACTCAAGGAGTAGGCAGGGCTGTATTCCGTCTGGAAGCTCTAGGGGGAAACTCATTTCTTCACCTTTTTCTGGCTTTTAGGGGCTGCCTGTGTTTGTCATGGCTCTGCACTGTTCCAATCTCTGCTTCCAGTGTCCCATCTCTCATGCTCATCTTCCTGCCTCCCTCTTATAAGAACCTTTGTGATTACATTAGCCCTACCCAGATTACCCAGGATAATCTGCCCATCTCAAAATCTTTAAGATCTTTAATCATATTAAGATCCTTAATCATATCTGCAAAATTCCTTCTGTCATGTTAAGACAACACATTCACAAGTTTTGGTCATTAGGAGGGGAAAGTCTCGGGGGGCTGCTATGGTCTGAATGTATCTGCAGAATTAATCCTCAGTGCAACACAGTTGGAAGATGTGGCCTTTGGGGAGGTTTTGAGGACATGAACATTCCATCCTCATAAATGGATTAATGTCACTATAGAAAGAGCACTGGGTTTGCTCACTTCTGCTCTTCTACCACACAAGGACACAGTGTTCACCTCACTTTTGCTCTTCTGCCTTCCACCTTGAAAAGAGGCAGCAAGAAGGCCCAAACCAGACACCAGTCACCTACACCTTGGTCTTGGCCTTCCCAGCCTTCAGAACTATAAGAAATAAATTTTCATTGTTCATAAATTGTGTCACCCAAGATGTGTTCTTACACAGTACAAAATGGATTGAGATGAGGGAAGGACATTATCCAGCCTACCATACTTCCTGGGCCCCGGAAGTTACACTTTTTGCAGTTTTCTGGAACACATTCTGAATTTAGCTACTGAACATTCTTCATATATTTCATGGTACTGACTACATTAAACTCTCTCTTAGATTATCCTGTAAGTTATTTTCCGTTAGTCTTTCCTTGAGTGTGAATACACATTCCATAGTGCCCACATACACACAGTCCTTGGGTACGCTTGAAATATCCTTCCAGGTTCATGTCTCCTTGAGGAGAAAATGCTATAGCTTGGATGTTGCCTGTCCCCTCCAAAACTCGTGTAGATATTTGGTTCCCAATATAACCGGGCTGAGAGGTGGCAGGGACTTTTAAGAGATGTCAGAGGATGGAGACTCTGCCTCTAAAGGAATTATCAACACTCTGGGTTAATTCTCATGGGAATGAATTCTCATTCTTGAGGAATCGGCTTACTTACTGTATAGAGTAAATTATTATCAAGCAAGTCTACCCCTCATGTTTTGTCTCTTCTCTAAGCACACATGCCCATTTGCCTTTTCTACCACATTATGACACAGCACACTAGACACTAAGCAGATACCGATACCATGCGCTCAGACTTCTAAGCCTTCAGAAGTGCAAACTAATTAAATTTTTATTCCTTAGTAAGTTACCAGGTATCAGGAATTTTGTTATAGCAACAGTAAGCCAGGAAGGCAGAGCCATAAGAAGGGAATGAGGCCAAACTAAGCAGCGGAAATGATCTCCCTGTCTTCTTTTCCAACTCTTATGACTCCTTTCCAGGCCAAAGCTTTCTCAAGAAACTGGTGTCTCAGGCTAAAGAGTTTTTAACAGGAAGCTGTAGTTGAACATTTTTAGATGCATTTATAATTTGTAGGACAATGTTCTGAAAGTACACAACTACTTTTGGAAAAAGGAGTTCATAATGCAAATCATTTGTATTTTAGAACCATCATTTAGTTGATATGAAGACTGCGGTACCCTGATCCTCATCATGCCACTTAGGGACCACCATGCATGTCTACCACAGAATTGTGGTGAGTGGCAACACTTGGCCCTTAGAAGTTTCTTCTCACATTACAGTTGCCATTACCCACACATCTAACAGCTATGGGGATCAAACAGACAACATTGCTTCTGGCAGCATAGAATGTACTGACTGTGAAAGAATCTTTTGTAACCAACAGGCACACTGGGAGGAAAGACATGTGGTTTTACTTCATAGCATCTACTCTCCTTACAGTAACCAACTTCCAATTTAGAAGCTATTGCTTTATGGATAGTCTGGGTTTTGCCCAATACCTGATTATTTTACCTACAGAAGATTTCCAAGGGAACAAGGACAAATTGAAAACATTTCCCCTACACTTTTTTCACCTTTATTTGTTAAAATCATTTTCAAGGAAAACTATAACTAGTTCTGAGTGCTCTAACCCTGCGAGATCTGAGAGATGGACACAGCTATGTTGTAATCTAGTTATGACATTATAAGGCTTGGAAGGAACTTAGAGATCTGCCCATGTACCCTCTCTTTTTGTAGATGAGGAAACAGATGCCTGCCCAACTGAGTGAATTGTACAAGGACACACAGGACAGAGCTGTTCATAAGACCATAAAAAATATTGACCAGGGGCTGAGGTTTAGCTCAGTGGCGTAAGTGCCTGCTTGGCAAATGCGAGGTCATGAGTTCAATCCCCACTATAAAATATATATATATATAGACCAAGCCAGGGATTTAGCTCAGCAACATAAGCAGCACCTGCCTGGCAAACATGAGGTCATGAGTTCAATCCCCGGTACCAAAACAAAAGTATTGACCAAGAATCTGCATATTCAGCTAGTTATAACTTATACATGCAGCTTCCATACAATAAATTTAATCTCCATTATCTAAAGGTTTTGTGATTATTTTACTTGAGCTAGACCAAAGTCTACTTGAAACCCTTTTATGAAAGCAAAGCTTGTTAAACAATGATGTAAAAAAGATGGTAGAATATATAGTTTACCTATATCTAGGAACAAACTGTTTAAAGAACATTTACCTTTAACTATACAAAAATATTCTGGTTTTAAAATAAACCAATGAAACAAGCCTCATAAAACCTCAGTTTAGAATCATTTTGTTAATATGCATTATGTACTTCCAATTAAAACTGCATTTTAAACAATGAGCTTCAGACTTTTCCTTGACCTGATCTGAATGTGCCTTCTATTGACTCAGAATTAGAGTTAATCACAGAGCTTTAAAGGGAATGACAAATTGTGTGACAAGGCTAACTCTGTGAGATCAACTGCTGCTCAGTAACCTTGAGTGAATCTTGGGCACATTTGCTTTGATGAATGGGATGGATGCAGTGTTTAGAAATGCATTTCCCTCCACCAGTACTAATGCTGTACCTTTAATCACAACTCCTATCTATGCACATCATGGATTATTTCTTCAGGAGGAAAACTGACAACAGGGAAAGTCACTGAAAGGCCTTTCAGAAATCCTTTTTCCTGCCTGCATACAGCCCACACACCATTGTCCTAGGCATCTTCCATTACCCACAGTGAATGTGACGGAATTTGATTTAAACTCTGAGCTGCTAGTGAGACATTCAAGAAAAGTCCTTTAATTTCTTGTGAATTGTAAAATAAGATTGATTCTGAGTTGCTGAGTTTGGATATGACTTGAGTATGTCCCCTAAGGTTCAAGTTCCAAAAGGTCCTTGGTGTGGCAGTGTTGAAATGGCAGTACCTTTAAGGGGTGGAGCCTAAAGGAGGGTCTTTAGGTCATTGGAAGCACTGACTTCAGAGTGAATGAGTTCTCTTGAGAATTGACAGCATAAAGCAAGTTCGGCCCACTTGCTAGGGACTTTCAGAGCTATTTCCCTTTCCACTTCTCTACCACATTGTGATGCACAAGGGGACCTTCATCAGGAAAAGCCTGAAATTTCAGGTATTTAAGATGAAAAAGTTCTGGAGATCTGTTTCACATTTTGAATATGCTTAATACTGCTTGAATTGTCTACTTTAAAAGGTTAAGATTATAAATTTTATGTGTTTTTTACAATTTTTTTGAAGCTCTGTGTCCCTTTCCAGTCACTCCTTTTTGTTCAAAACACCCTGGTCTCTAAAAAGAGCTCATCTGCTTTGGAAGGATTTGAAAGTTACTAAGGGACAAAAGTTTCTTGGGTTCCTTCGAATCCAAAAGAATATGATAGTGCCAGCATACAAAAGTAGCTCAAAAAAGCTTGCTAATTCAATACTGTCTGGGGCCCCTCTGGCTTGCAGTTGCCAGAGGTGCTAAGGGAAGGAAAAGATAGCAAAGAAAGGAGATGAAAGTATTGGAAACAAACACTGGCTTCTTTGCGATCCTGCCAAAGGTCAGCCTTGCATATTTATTACAGGCTCATTCATTGATGGTATATTTTTTTCTCGTTCACTGTGTTGACAACTTGATCTATAGGTTCATATTTGAATCCATCCCAAAGTATATATTTAGTTTTGTTACTGTGTGCATGACACTAACTGCTTATTTCCCCACCACGGTGTTTATTGGCAATGTGTATGGCACAAGACTAAATAGATATGTTTGTTAATACTTGCTTCCAAATTCCTCAGAGAAAATTCTAAACTCAAGGAAATTTGGGAAATTTCACTTCGTTTAAAACCACCTTAAAGGTTTGATTCACTGGACTTTTGATTATGTGCTTTTCTAAGAAGGCACCAAATGTTCCAAAGAACAAATGACAAAGCTGTATGCATTATGATCAAGAAAATGGATAAAATTGTTATTTTAGAGCACAAATAGTAGTGACAAGGGCAGAGTCACTAGGTACTGTACAAATTGGACAATCTTTTTCATGTCTTACAATCTGGGGAATATGATAACACCAATCTGCTGTCAGTGGGTAGGCAGATGCACTAAGTGCCTGGGAAACAGAAAAGGTATTGTTGTTTGGGAAGGATTACTTATTTAGATCAGCAGTCTCAGGGCTAATGACCCCTTTTATAGCACACATTTCGTAGCCCCCCTGTGCTAGCTTGAAATTAAATTCATAGATTATGCTCTACACATAATTGTAAAAATCCAACATAACACCATGGTAGAGTGGAGAAATAAAAGGAAGATAATGTATAATAAAATAACATACATCTCAAAATGCAAACCCTCAGGCATGGCAACACTAGAAGACATAATAAAGATGCTTATAGCACCACTGTGAATGGCAGCTCAAGACTGACACAGGTGTGCTTAAGCAGCAACTCCAATCCCAACATAGTCAAAATCTCTTGGAAAATTCTGAGCTAAACCAAATGTAAACATCCTTCAGTTTGTACAGTACCTGCATTGTGGGAAGCTGGGTACTTATTTTCAGCTGCATGAAATTTAGCAGAACATTTGAAGGTCATTCAGTGCATGGAACAATATCCCATTCTGGAATTACTGGGGCCTTCCCTTTAAATATTAATAATACCCCCTAATCATTGTGAAAATGAAAAAAGATGCTGCCGTGGGTTTCTCAAATGCCCTCTAGGTACTGTTTAGAACCTTTGATTTAGAGTTAAAAATATATTTGAAGATATGTTTTTAAAAATCTTAAAACATTTCATTATCAATAATCCAAATCCAAAAGAACCCCCATCCTCAGTGAACCTTCTTCTTGGTGTTTTTGTTTTCAAGATTCTTATTTGTGATTCACACTCCTGTGCAGTTTTTAAAAATGTTGACCTTTGATTTTACAAGCCCACTGAAAAAGAGAGTTTGCCAACATCAGACTTAGTAAGATCATGGGGTCAGTAAACAAAATAACACAGTACTTTTTTCTTGAAAATATTTTCTTAGTATTTTAGTGATTAAAATAATAGGTTGACAAAAGGAAAAAAGAAGGGCAAAACCTTGCAGGTTGTCTCATCAAGAAAAGCAATTTAATGAGAAGAATGTGTCATACAGATCTAGGACAGCAATAAATATTGTGATTAGTGTTTTGTTCCAATTCTGCACTTATTGTGCTTAGTTGTATTTTTCAAAAAAAGTTCAGCATTTGTAAAAATTCTTTATTAGCAACATAAATACAAATCAAAAATGTCCTACAAAATCTCTCAGTTCCAGTCTATACAGCACTGTTCTCAAGTGGGGGGTTTCATATGCGTTAAGGCCAGTGGGGGCTCAGGGGCCAGGTGGTACTTGCTCAAAAGAGCAGACTGTACACATTTCTTCCCAACTCTGCATTTGATAAGGTCAAGTTGGGGCTGAGGATTTAGCTCAATGACATAAGCACCTGCCTTGCAAGCCTGCAGTCATGAGTTTGATCCCTGGTACCAAAAAAAAAAAAAAAATGCATACAGATAAGGTCAAGTTGATAGCCTGAAATCAGCAGCAATGGGAATATCACACCAAGGAAATTGGCAAATGTTACCAATCAGCTTCACCCTCACCTGCCCACACACTTCCAAAGAGTCTATTGTTCTGTATTTACCAGATATTGCTGCATGGGCTGGCTTGTAGAAAAGAACAACCTGTTTTCAAAGTACAAAAGAAGACACTATTACAAACTCTTGGAAAAGATGAGTCCAAATTGGGCTTCCTAAGGTTTGATCAAAGCCTAGTCAAGGTAGTAAATTATGGTTCATGAATGACCAAGGAGATGAAACTAAACCAAAATATTCACTAGCATTCATATTTTTATTTAGCACCAACTATGTGCTAGTTGCACAAAGCAATTTCCTTACATCTATTGTGGAACAAGGCAAGACATAAAATAAGTATTATACAGTGTGCTGTGGACCAGTGTATGTGCTGACAGTTTAAAATAGGTAATTAAACATTGGTGTTAATATATTTCACCTTCCTCAAAAGAGGTACAAACAAGCAGTATGCAAGGTATTAAATATTATCTTGTTTGAACCTCACAATCACCTATGGGGTAATTATAGGTTGAGCCATATTAAATTGTCAATATTTGACAATTTTGACACCTACAAATGGCAACTCTATGAGATTCCACTTAATAGTATCTCCTCTGTTCTATAGACCAGGAAACCGAGACCTCCAACATGACAATTTGTCAAATGTCAAACAACTAGTGGGTGACAGAGCCAGGATTTCTTGCAGACCTGACTGGCTCCAAAGCCCCTATGCTTCCCATCTCTCACACCTGCCAAATGAAGGAACTGTTAAACACATCTGAGGTGATGTAAGGAATCTTAGAATTAAGCTGTTTTGAAGAAACTAATAGTAAAAGGAAATAAAGACATGAGTTTTACCACATAATTAAACATTAGCTTCCTGATTTTCTTATTCTTCAATGGTTAGAAATAATCATAATTATTGATACATTCTAGAGGTTAACAAAACATTTTAATACACATTGTGACTACTATTTAATTTGTTAAGAAATAAAGCCAAGTGTGGTGGCATATGCCTGTGATCCCAGCACTCTGAGAGACTGAGCAGAAAGATTGAAAGTTCAAGCCCAGTTTGGGTAATTTAGCAAGACTATCTCAAACCCAAATAAATAAATAAATAAATAAGGGCTAGGGATGTAGCTCAGTGTGAAGGCTCTGGGTTTAATCCCCAGTACCACAAAAATTAATATTTATTTGTACTCAAGAAATTCAACGCAATTAATGTTTAATTTATACTTGAGAAATTAAGTTAATGCTTTATTTGGACTCAACTGACTTTAAAAATGTTATGCAGTAGGAGCTGTATTAATTAGCTTGATTGAATCTTTGTATAATATATACTGTACATAAATCAAAATATCACATTGTATTACATAAATAGGCACAATTATTATTTGTTAAATGAAATAAAATTTTTAAATGCTATTACTAGTACAAACTATCAAAAGTTTTATATTCACAATCTGTGGCTATCCATCCAATAAAATGATTGATGCTTCCAAAAAGAATTATAGTTTCAAATGTTTACCCTGGAAGGTATAGTAGAGAAGTGTCTCTTAATTTTTTTGTACTGAAACTCACAGTGAAATCATTACATTATATGAATATATATCGTGTTTACAGCAAAACTTTTGTGAATACTTTCACTCTAATCTTCTCTATTCTATTCTACTTCATTAGAAAAATGCTGATCACTCCTGAGTACCCTCAACCCCTAATTTACCTTCAGTGCCCACTAGTCTAACTTCTGTCTGTCTCTAGATTTGACCATTATAGATATTTCATGTAAATAGAATCACATCACATGTCACCTTTTGTGGTGGCCTTTGTTCATTAGCATATTTTCAACTATGTTGTGGCAACTACGTTTTGCTTATCCATTCATCAGTCGATGGACATTTGAGCTTTTTCCATCTTTGACTACTGAGTAATGCTGCTACGAGCAGCAGTATGTGATGGTATGCTCTCGTTTCTCTAGGGCATATAACCAGGAGTGAAAATCTTAGTTCATGTGCTACCTATCTGCTTAATATTTTGAAGAACCGACAGTTTTGCAAAGCAGCAGCACTATTCACATTCTGCTCAGGTAGCACAGGAGAGTTCCAATTTCTCCACATTCTGGCTGGTACTTGTTTATTTGTTTGTCTTTTGATTATAGCCATTCTAGTGGGTGAGAAGTGGTATCTCACTGTGAGTTTCTTGGTGTTTGTTTTTCTTTTTTTTTGAGATAGGGTCTTGCTATATATTTCAGTCTGACCTTGAACTCACTATGTAGCCCAGGCTGCTTTGATTTCCTGGCAATTCTCCTGCCTCAGCCTCCTGCGTGCTGGGGTTACAGGCAAGTATCATTACACCCAGATTTCATTTTGTGTGTGTGTGTGTGTGTGTGGTTTTTTGTTTGTTTTTATACCAGAGATCGAACTCATGACCTCATGCTTGCCAAGCAAGCACTTACACTGCTGAGCTAAATCCCCAGCCCTTCATTGTGGATTTGATAAAGATTTTTTGATGGCTAATGATGCTTAGCAACTTCTCATGTATTTATTGGCCAATTGTTTATTTTCTTTTAAGATGTATGTTCAGGTTATTTGCCTATCTTAATTGAGTTATTTATCTTTTTATTATTGACTTGCAGAGTTTTTAATACATTCGGGTTACAAGTCCCTTATTAGATAAAAGATCTGCAATATTTCCTCCCAATCCATGGGTTGTCTTTTCATTTTCTTGATGGTGTCCCTTGAACCAGAAATGTTTTTAATTTGATGAAGTCTTAACACCCTATCTTATACCACCAATCTCTTGTTTCCTCTTTAATCATCACCTTCATTTCACCTCCACGATGAACATCCACATCACTCAAAGCTGTTGGAAACAGGACACTGTGGCCCACACCTGTAATCCCAACACTCTGGGAAGCTGAGGCAGGAGGATCAAAAGTTGGAGCCCAGCCTGGGCAATTTAGTGACTTAATGAGACCCTGCTTTCTCTCTCTTTTTTTTAAGAGAATAAAACAACACAAAGCAAACAAAAAAAAAACAGAACAAAGCAGAGTAAAACAATGCAAATAACTCAAGATTTCAGAAAAAGACAGCAGGAAGTCAACAGTGGTTACTATAATGTCTCTTTTTTCTTCAAAATAGCTGCCTATACTTTCACACCCAATAACTTAATACACATCAGAATAGTATAAAAGCAATCAAAACACAAGAATGAAAGCTTTAAGGGCTTTCAAGACCAGACACGAGTAAATAAGTAACGGCTACCATAATGTCTCTTGTTTTCTTCAAAGTAGCTGTACATATCCTTATACATAGTGGAATCAAATAATTGAAAACAGACTAAAACCAATCAAAACTAAGAATAAAAGCATTCTTGGCTTTTGACTCAAAATGATGGGAAATCATCAATGGCTACTATGGTGTCTTGTTTTCTTCAGTGTAGTTGTTCATATTATCACACATACTAAAATCAATTCTTGTAAACCCTTTAGGTGAAGTTCTAGGCATATATAAGCCTACACATGTACATCTATCCTTTCTGTATTAGAGCAAAACAACAAATAAATAACTATATCTAAGAACCAAAACAATAGCAATGTAGGCTTTCAAAGCAAAGTGATAGGAACATAATAATTTTGTTGTTTTGCATAGTTATCTTCATAAGTCTTTGAATCTTCAGATATAGTCATGCAAAATCGATCTAGTCCTACGGATGTTATCTGTTTTGTTCCAAGGACTAATACAATTAGTAGCACAATTATCCTAGTAATCTTAAGTGTATATATACAAATTTTTATCTTATTTCATTTCTCTTCCTTCTTTTCTCCTTTTCCCTGAGTTATTTTTTCCTCTTTGAGCAGTTTCTCACCCTTTCATAACATTTATTAAAGATTTTGTATCTTATTTACTCTTTCAGTTTCTTACATTAGGGAGACAATATGGTATTTACACATGTGAGTTTGAGTTATTTCACTTAAGAGTATGGTCTCAAGTCGCATCCATTTACTTATAAAAGCTTCAATGTGGTCATTCTTTATAGCTGCATAGTATTCCATTGTATAAAAATACCACGTCTTTTTTATCCATTCCTCAATTGATGGGCATTTGGGTTTTTTCCAAGATTTAGCTATTACAAATTGTGCTGTTATAAACAGGGGTACACTATGGGAGTGAAAGAGGAGGAACTGTCTAAAAAAGGAAGGCAGAGGATATTATTAATAGGGTAACAAGATTTAAAATCTACATTATTCTCACCACTCTGCTTAGATGGATTATACTCTGTTCCAGTTTGTCTACTTACACTAGATTTGAGGGCATGGTAGGCTATCCCAAAAATAGCAGAACATATTATGGTAATCATCTTTAATTTCCTATCAACTTAATCTGAAGCCCTGTATAACTTATACTGTCTTATTGTGACTGATCTTATTTGAATTTGGTTTGTTAGATTGCTATTTTGTATTGACTGATTTTACTCAAATCTGTTATGATTGATAGTATCAAGTCTAAGAGTATAGGCAACTACACTGAAGATGATAAGATTCACTAAGATACCCACTCTGGTTTGATTATTACCTGCTTTTGAAGTCTTATAATGTCTCCAATGCTTTGTTTTTATTAATGTTGTTATATACTGCTGAGACATCATAGTAACCATTGTAGATCACCTTGTATTGCGGTTTTATATGACTTTTTTGCTTCATGCTTTTCTAGGAATTGTTTGTTTTGTCTTGCTTTGTTTTGTTTTTCCCTCTAATACAGAAAGGATAGACATACATGTACAGACTCATGCATGTGTAGTGCTTATAAACAGTTTATGAGAACCAATTATATAACACATGATGAAATTAACAACTACTTTGAAGAAAAAGAGACACTACAGTACCCAGTGCTGATTCCATAGCGCAATGATATGAAATCCAGCAATACTATCATTCTTTGTTCAGAATGAGTTTAGCTTGTTTTGTTTTGTTTAAGTTCAACATACATGAAGGTATGGACAGCTGTTTTGAAGAGAATGAGAGACACTATGACAGCCATTCTTGGCTTCCTTATTGTCTGGTCTTGAAGACCTGAAACGCCTTCCTCATCCTGTTCAGATCAGTTCCATACTATGTTGTTTCATGTGAATTTCCTGTATGTGAAGATATGGACAATTATTTGGAAGAAAACAAGAGTCAGTATGATAGATAGTGAATATCTCCAATTGTCTTGCTTTGAAATTATGTCTCTTACATTGCTT
The DNA here is from genome assembly GCA_004027295.1 of Dolichotis patagonum. Lineage (NCBI taxonomy): Eukaryota > Metazoa > Chordata > Mammalia > Rodentia > Caviidae > Dolichotis > Dolichotis patagonum. The sequence continues at coordinate 12,189 of PVJX010032806.1, forward strand.
TCTTGTGATCCACTTTGTTCTGTTTTGTTGTGTTTAATTTTACCCTTTTGATATAATTGTATGTATGTTTTAAGTGTGTAAGATAGATGACCATATTATTGTTTTTGTTAGATCGTTGAGCAGAACTGTTAATAGTCTCACTGTTTGAATGTCTACTTTGTATGTTTTAATTTTGTAATTTGAACAACTATTTCCAAGATGTCAGTATGTAATTTATCAAGTAATGATTTCTTAGTGTTTTTTTGTTCTTTTCCTTTTTCCTTGGAATTCTGTTTTGTTACTACCCTCTATTCTGTTTTGTTTGGTTTTTTTCTCTTTAAATAAAATTTAAAAAAAATAAATAAACAGGGGTGCACATATATCACTGTGGTCTGATATTTTCACTTCTTCTGGGAAAATACCCAGAAGTGGGCTAGCTGGAGACCCTGCTTTCTTAAATGTCAATGTCCCACTCTTCCCAGCCTTTTGGTGTTTTATAGTATCTTAGCCTGTACTTTGTTTCTATTACATTTACTCTGTAAATTAAGACCTCCGCCCCTTTGATGCTGGGGTTTTTTTCTGTTTGTCACACTCGTCTCTTTCCAAACATTTCACCTTCTACTCTTTTTATCCAGACTAGATTGTAGAGCAGAGTTCCAAGAGCTTTTTTCTTTTCCTTTCCCCATCCCCATCCCCAGTACTGATGATTGAACCCATGACCTTTGCACCAAGCTACAATATTAGGATTTTATCTTTTGTTTTGAAACAGGGTCTCAAAAGACACTATCAAGAAAATGGAGATAACCCACAGATTGGGAGAAAATATTGCAGATCATTTATCTGATAAGGGACTTGTATCCAGAATGTATAAAGAACTCCTACGAGTCAACAATAAAAAGATAAATAACCCAATTAAGATGAGCAAAGAATCTGAACACACATGTCTCAAAAGAAGATAAACAAATGACCAATAAGCACATGAAAAATGCTCAGCACCATTATCCATAAAAGAAATCCATATCAAAATCACAGTGAAATCTGAGCATAGTGGTACTTACCTGTAACCCCAACACTTAGGAGGCTGAGGCAGGAGAATTGCCAGGAAATCAAAGCCAGCCTGGGCTACATAGTGAGTTCAAGGTCAGACTGAACTATGTAGCAAGACTTTGTCTCAAACAACAAAACAAACACCGAAAAACACACAGTGAGATACCACTTCTCACCCACTAGAATGGCTATAATCAAAAGACAAACAAATAAACAAGTACCAGCCAGAATGTGGAGAAATTGGAACTCTCCTGTGCTACCTGAGCAGAATGTGAATAGTGCTGCTGCTTTGCAAAACTGTCGGTTCTTCAAAATATTAAGCAGATAGGTAGCACATGAGCTAAGATTTTCACTCCTGGTTATATGCCCTAGAGAAATGAGAGCATACCATCACACACTGCTGCTCGTAGGGCTCCTTTGCCCCATCGTCTTTTTGGAACACTTGTTCTGCAACATCCCACCATCTGCCTTCTCCACTGCTATTGCTACTAAGTAGTCATGCAACTTTACACGTTGGTGGCATGCCCCAACTTGCCCTGAAATCCTTTCATTTGGCCTCTTTACTTTCTTCCCCATTCCTGATGTGAACTCCACTACTCTGCTGTCCACTCACGTTATTCCCATCATGCCCTTCCTTCAAGAAGCCGAAATCTCTCCAGTCTCCTAGGTGCTTGCTGTTCCTCTGACTGAGCCCTTTTCCACTACGTCCTTGAATGGCTGGGAACTTCTTGTCATTTGAGTCTCTGCTCAAACAGCATTTCTCCAGAGAAGCCTTCTCTATCACATTGCTTTCTCTTGTGGCCTTTTTCCTGCTTTTGTCATATCACCTTGATTTATTTCCTCCATCTGTGCTATATGTCTGAAAAGTTCATTTTCATATTTCCAAAACTTCTCTCTAGCTAAAGTTAGAACCCTGCTCCTCTGTGCTTTCATAGATCCCCTCATAGCACTCTCTTACTGGGTTGCTGTTGTTTGTGGGTTACAGATTACAGACCTGCAATCCTCTTTCAGATTCCAAGCTTCTGTGCCAGGTATGGTGGCACATGCCTGTAATCCCAGGACTCAGGAGGCTGAGGCAGGAGGATTGTAGCAAGTTCAAGACCAGCCTGGGCTACATAGTGAGGTCAAGGCCAACCTGAACTGCATAGCAAGACCCTTTCTCAAAAAAAAAAAAAATTAGATTCCAAGCTTCTTACAGGAAGCTGCTGTGTCTTATTCATCGTTAACTCCCTCAAGGTACTCTGCATAGGGCAAGCACTCAGTACACAGTATATGGAAAAGAGGGATACAAACCCATTATGTACAAAAGGTAGGATTTTCATATCATGCATAAGGATGAACAATTCTTGGGAAGAATGAGAGAAACATACTAGAACACAAACCCAAACTGTTAGGCCCTGTTAGAATAATAAAAGGTAGTGGAAAATATTTGAGCATAGGGACCTAGATAAATTATGATGTGTCTATTTGTTATCATTTTATATTGCTATTAAGATAATGATGTTCAGCAAGAGATAATATAAAATGTGCTTATGTCATAATAATAATGAAAACAAACCTTGTACATATTAAGATTATTGAAAGAAAATAAATTGTAGTGCTAAATTTTTTCCCTTTTACTTTTCTGAATTTTTCTAGATTGTTCATTGTTTTTATACTGAAAATAAATTAATATTTCATTTCTAAGAAAGGAATATATTCCCATTCTTTCTTTACTTCATAGAACTTCAAATATTAATTTACTGTTCAATATGCTGGAATAACTGAAGAGTGAGTGAGAGGCATTTATCTAGCATCCCTTAACAAATTAATGACAGAAAAAGAAATATTATGCCAAGTCCTGAAGTGATATCCAGAAGCAAAACAAATTCCCTGTAGTCCATATTCCATCAATGTTATACTTCAGATAGCTTTGTATTAGGCCCTTGGTAATAGGCTAAATGACACTAGTAAAAAATAGCATAGGGGGCTGTTGTTTATAACATCTCATAATGAGATGTCAAATGAGATTTAACAATAAAATAGCAAGGTGAGTATAATTCATCTTTAGAAAATAGCACACACATATCACAGTGATATATGTGTACCCATGTTCATAGCAGCACAATTTGTAATAACTAAATCTTGGAAACAACCAAGATGCCCATCAAACGCAGAGTGGATGAAAAAGATGTGGTATTTTTATACATTGGAATATTACTCAGCTATAAAAAAGGATGATCTTGAGGCCTTCATAGGGAAATGGAGACAATTTGAGACTATCCTTATAAGTGAAACAAATAAGAATCATATTTATAAATATCACATTGTATCTCTAGTATAAAAAGTAATAAGAACTGTAGGAGTAATAAAACCCAAAATGTGTAATTGCTATTGTCAAAAGGAGAGGAAAAGAAAGTGCTCTAAAGAATATAACTGCATGTGTGCTTAAGTGTGTAGGACTGATAACCATACTACTAAATTTTTGTTGGACCATTGGGCAGAATTGTTTGCACTCTCACTGTTTGAATATCCACTTTGTGTGCTTTAATTTTGTAACTTGAACAACTATTTCTAAGATGACAATATATAATTTGTCAACTAGTGATTTCTTAGTGTTTATTTTATTTTATTTTGGAATTTCGTATTATTACTTCCCTTTTTTCTCTTTTGTTTTTTTTCTCTTTAAATAAAAATTTAAAAAAAAAGAAAATAGCACACAAAAATTCCTAAGTGCAGGGTTTTTTTTTATAAAAGGATGCACAAACAAGTCCAAATTCTAAAGTTCCCTAATCTAAGCTGGGCCCTTCTGATAGAACTTGTCAGAAAATATACTGATTAAGCAAAAGCCTGCCAAGATCTGGTTATGATTCAAATGCCAGAACAAACATCTAATACAATAAATTCTAGCTTACCAAAGAATTAGGGCAGTTTGTTAGAATCATAAAAAGATTTTTTTGTTTTTTAATTTTTTATTTATATTAATAAATGCATGTTTGCAGCACATAATGATCACATTTATCATGGGAAATTGGTGTGTGTACCTAACACATCTTAATTCTTTTTATTTCTCTTGCCTCCCTCCATCCCTTGGTCCCCTTCCTGTTAGCTTCCTATCTCCATGTTTTCCATCATCCATCTTTTATTTTGCTCTTTAATTTACTTCTACCATAGGTTTCTCATGTAAAAGAAACTATGCAGTATTTAAGCTTGTGTGTCTGATTTATATCAGTTAACATTATGGATCTCAAGGTGAATCCATTTTCCTACAGATGACTCAATTAGAGTTTTTAAAACTTGGATAATATGTTTTGTAACAAATTCATTATTTGAACCAGCCAACTTTGTGTTGACTTTTTGTGTGTATAGTACTGGGACTCAAACCCAGGGCCTTCACACTGAGCTACACTCCCAGCCCTTATCTGATTTCATTTTATTTTATTTTTAAATTTTGAGACAGTGTCTTGGTAAGTTACTGAATTGCCTAGGTTGGGCTCAAACTTGTGATCTGTGCCTCACCTCCTAGAGTATGTGTTAACTTTCACAATGAATGCTATAAAGGAAAGTTAAACCTGTTGAGGGAAGACAGCAAATTTTAATTCAATGGTTGAAGGTTGGAAGATGACTTAGTTTGTGATACCCAAGAAGTAGGTGCTGATCTAAGGATTCCAGGGTTCCCAGCACTCAGGAGGCTGAGGCAGGAAGGCTGCTGTGAGTTTGAGGCCAACCTGGGCCACAAAATGAGTTCAAGGCCAATCTGAACTGCACAGTGAGACCCTGTCTCAAAAAGACAAAAAAGGAAAGAAAGAAAGAAAGAAAGAAAGAAAGAAAGAAAGAAAGAAAGAAAGAAAGAAAGAAAAGAGGAAAGGAAAAGGAGAAGGAAAAGGAAAAAATGATTCCAGGGCAAGTAGTTTATTTGGGAGATTGTAGGAAATACCAATAGGGCAGTAGGAGAAGTCAGACAAAAAAAGAGAAGGTAAGGAAGCCCCCTAAGAATGTGTCAGCAAACAAGTTAGCAGTGTGTGCAGGCACAGCTTAATTGTACTGGGAAACTGGGTGACAAGGGAGAATGTACATATGAAGAAGGACACTGTCTGAGAGGTGCTCTGGTGTCTAGGGAGTCTCAAGACAAAGAGTAGCAGCTGCTGGCTGTTGGAGGTTGGGCCAGTATGCATGAGAATGGTACCTACAGAGGGTATGAGCAGGGCACCAAAGCATCTGTTACAGATGCAGGGGACGGGCTTTGGGTTTGGTGTTTTAGTGTGCTTTGGTGCTTTCGCTAAGTGGTATTGATGACTTACATGTATGGCTGAAATTCCTTAAAGCTGACTTCCTACCTACTGTCTTCCCTTGGGCACAGCTCTTTGTTCTTACCCTTGGACCCACAGGGACTGTGCCCAGGCCATTGCCAATATAGACTTCTCTGCATCCCTCTTCCTGAATGTTGTGCTTGGTTAACAGCAAGATGAGGGCTCAGTGCCCATGGGCTTCTTCCGGTCTGACCTGTTATGCGCTCTTAGTGGATGTGGCCCAGGACAGTAGTAAATAAGGCCCAGACTGCTATTGCAGTACAAGGGCCTGGTACCTTCAAAACACTTCCGTAAACAGCCAGATTCCCATTTTATATTTGTTGATCACATTCTCTGGACAAGGAACAAAAGACCAACTGCAGTTAGTCACTCCAGATGGGAAACTGGTGGTTTGTGTTCCCAAAGGACTTTGTCTCCTTCTCCTTTTCTCCACCTCTTCTCTCTCCACATCCTCTCTTGAGAGGAATTATTCTTCCCTAAGCAATTTTCAAAGTCCAAAGAATGATCGCAGGGTTCGTTAGGTGCAGTTTATGGCATGGGACTACTTTGCAGAGGAAACAGTAACAAAACCAATGCCATCTTGCCTGTTCTGTGTGGTTTTGTAATAAAAGGTCAAACTGCTGTCTCATGCAGAGCTGCAAGAGGGCTGGGCCAGCAGCTCCACACTCATCTGCGTCCTTCATGGCTTGGAGAGTGAGGAGGGCACACCTTTCTGGCTGTCAGAAGGCTCTGACACCAGCTGACTGGGAACCTCTCCTTTTTGTCCATCACCTGGTACTAAGGCTGTCCCTGCAAGTCCTTAGTAAGGATTTTAAAAAGCACCCCGACCTCCAGGAGCATGCAGCCCAGCGCCGGGGCCTCCAGTGCGCAAATAGGATATGGGCTGGATTTCAGCTCCTGTTGGGTGCCTTCTGCAGGTTTCTGCAGGACACAGCCCACACATTGCACCTGGGGACTCTGTCTAGGACTGGAGCAAACTCCTCCTCCTTTGCCCTACCATTCTGACCCTCTAGGTCAGTGCTGCAGTGTAATCTGTGTCTCTCTTCTCTAAGCATTTGGTCAGGATCCTAAAGAATTGTTCTTTCTACTTCAGGTCACATCTCCTAATTCCTGCCTCAACTTGCTTTTTTATAAATTACCTGGAAATCACTGCTCCTGCATTTTAGTTAGTTTGCTTGAATCATTTGGCCTGTTATAACCAGTATGCCTGCCCCTAAACCTCCACCTATGCAGTCTCCCAAATGGCCCCATTTTTGGTGAGACATCTGGACAGATATGTTTCGCTTCAGTTAAACAAACAAAAAACTTAAAGGCAGAGAAGTGTTCAGATTTATAGAAGCGTGGAGACTCTGCTGAATTTGCATAACAAGTCCAGAGCCTTTGGCAAGAAGGTAACCTGTTCTGTGATTCAGTTTAGTGATTCAGATGACCCTAATGAAAGGCCTCGGGCAGGGGGAAAGGAGACAAGGAAAGTGGGGTCAGCTCCTGCACTGAATAGAGCTGTCAAACGAAAGCCTCCAAGATCGGGTCCAGAAACCAGCAGACTTCACACGTGCTCGCACAGCTTTTCTGACAGCAAACCGCCATCCACAGGAAGGAGTCCTGTGAGCAAAGCAGCAAGGCGCCCCCTCAGCAGTCCAGCATTGCTGCCCTCAGATGTAATCCAAGGTCAGAGAGCCACCATTGGAACCACTGGCTTCAGAGTCACCACGATCCTGATGTAACCTGCACCTACAAAAGAGACACTTCCCACCGTGCCTCTTTCCCCACTTAAATAAACAGGTTAAAAATATAGTTTTTCTATTTTCAGTGTGCCAATGTAAAGGCACACAGGAAGTTGAAATGGATGCTAAATAAGCATTTTTACTTGTTCCAATACCTTCGGTAACTTTCCATTCAGGTTGCAGGGAAGCACGGCCTGGGTCCAGGGCACAGCAGGTATCAGCAATGATTTTGCTGTGGTTTGGATGGGACTTTCCCCCAAAACTGTGTTGAAAGTCTGGTTCCCAAAGTAGTGGTGTTGAGGTAATGGAACCTTTAAGAAGTGGACACCCCTGTTTATAGCAGTACAATTCACAATAGCTGAATCTTGGAAGCCATCCATACATCCATCAACAGATGAGTGGGTAAAGAAAATGTGGTATTTACACACAGTGAGCACTTCCTGCCAAAAAGAAGGATAAACCTGAGTCAGTTGTAGGAAAATGGATGCACCTTGAGACCATAATGTTAAGTGAAATAAATCGGACACCCAAGCTTAAATATCACATGGTTTCTCTTATATGAGAAACCCAAAGTATAAACAAAGAGAAAAATAAAAGATAATAGGAAGTAGGGAGATAAATGTTTCTCAAATGGGAAGGGGATCAAGAGATAGAGGGAGAAAGGAAGGGAGAGTAAAGAGATGAAAAAAGGAACTAACATGTTATGTACATGTACCAACTCCACACAAGGATAAGCATTATGCAGTGCAAACATACTAATAAAAATAAATCTTAAAAAATTGAAATAGCCTTCACCCCCAGGAAGTCTCCCAGAAAGCAGCATCTCAGGATGTCTCTTTGGGACCCAAAACTCTCGGACCCGTAGAGTGGCCTGGGCTGTTTGGATCAAAAGTCTGCGCAGACCTGCATCTCGGCACGACTCTTTGGGG
>PVJX010032807.1:0-20154 GCA_004027295.1 Dolichotis patagonum
TTTCACTTAAGAGAATGGTCTCAAGTCGTGTCCATTTATTTATAAATATCTCGATGTGATCATTCTTTATAGCTGAGTAGTACTCCATTGTATAAAATGCCACAACTTTTTTATCCATTCCTCAGTTGATGGGCACTTAGGTTGTTTCCAAGATCTGGCTATTACAAATTGTGCTGCTATAAACATGGGTGCACATAAACCACTGTGGTACGATGTTTTCAGTTCTTCTGGAAATATGCCTAGAAGCGGAATAGCTGGGTCAAATGGGACTTCCATATCAGAGACATTCTTAAACTCCTCTCACACCTGCACAAAGACCTTGAGACACACTCCCTGGGGCTGACACAATAGAAATTTGAGGCTGAGAGCACGTTTCCTAATTCATCATCTATGCCTCCTGAAACTTGAATTTTTTCCATTTTTATCAATATCTTCTTGGTATATTCTCAGTCACAGATTCTGACCAACACAATCCTTTTCCAATGGCTCATGCATACCCTGGACCCTCAATCAAATTCCACTGTTTTCTGAACACTAAACGTTTGCATCAGTGTATTGCATCAATTTCAGGTTTGGTCCCTTTATTTAAATGTCTGGTTCTCTTGTTAATAAACCTTAACATATACCAAAAACAAAACAAACAGTGTTTCCAAACTTCTATTTTTTTAAAATCTGATACCTTTGGTCTGGAATACAGCATAAGGATTTAGAGTAATATTTACAACATAGAAGAAATAATGGTTAACTCCACACTAATTAATATGAAATTTAAATCTCTCTCAGATCTGTGTTTCATTCAATCAGCAAAAGAAAAAGCCCTCTCTAATCTTCCCAACTTCACTCTGGAGATAGGCTACTTAGCACTTCTATTTCAAATCCTAAATCAGTCCTCAGTTACATCATTGAAAAGGTATCAATTTGTAAGTCAGAAGTAGAGAGTACAATGAAGAAAAGGAAAGAGAGATGAAAAAAGAACATTGGTAGTATACTCTTCAATATCTAGAATGAAGGCAAATTAAAAAATTATCTCTTTTTAGAGGCACAGATATAAGATCCAGTAAACCAGATCAGTAAGACAATTTTTCCCTTATGTAAGCCCTTTTGCTCCAATATCAATCGTCTGCATACCTACTTTGTGGATAGAAACCTGGCATGCAATTTGTTTTTTTAAAAAAACTGCCAAATGTCATCACTTATTAAAAAAAAAAAACAGTCCAGGCCTACTATAGACTGAATGATACCCTCTCAAATTCACCTTTTGAAGCCCTAACTTCCTAAGAAACCCTATAAGGAGGTATTTAAGATTAGTGAGCTAATAATGTTCACACTTTAGCCCACTAGGGTCAGTGTTCTAATATGAATAAATGCCATAGAGTTATTCTCATCTTTTTTCTCTACACACAGGCCCTACAAAAAGGCACAGTGGATACATGGAGAGAAAAGACCCACATGTAAGCCAGAAAGACAGACTTTCTCAGAAACTGAATTCCCTGAAACCTTGAACTTGGACTTTTAATGTTTAAATTACAAGAAAACAAATTTCCACTGCTTAAATCTGTTGGTCTATTGCTTAAATCTGTTGTTATGGTAGCTCAGGAAGGCTAATGCAGGAAACAAAGGCAATTTTTTAAATTATTTTTACACATTTGTAATATTTATTCTTTGTGTACATTTATTCCAGTTTTTTGTCAAAAATATTAAAGCTCCCCCACCTCTTGCCACCACATTTTTATACACAGAATCTTAGAAGGAAAATAGAAGAAGGACTCCATAATCCATAAGGCAAAAATTATCTATTCTCATCCTTGTAAATAGAAGCACATGGTCTTCCGTGGTCATCCATGACCATGGAAAACTTGTAGTTCTGAATTTCCAAGGCAAATGCTGAGTGGTTTCAGCTCCTCTGAGCTATCCTATTCTCTTTTGTAGCAATTGTTCTGAAAAAGGGCATGAGCCTCATTTAGGATATAACTAGTAAAGCATAAACACCACAAGTATTTCAAACAAAAAGAATTCAGTGCAGGGAATCTTTTACACAAGGGATGAAAGAGTCAAAAATTTCCAACCACACATTCTCTGGAGACAAAGAAACAAGATTAACCACAGCCTCACAGTCTAATGTGTCCATCTGTTTGTAGTGCTGTATCAAAATTCCATGGACTGACTGAATGTTTATTTTTCACAGTAACAAACTCAGAAGTCCAAGCTCAAAGCACTGAGGGATTCAGTGTTGGTTAAGGGCCATTCTTAGACAGGTATCTTTTCTCTGTGTCTCTACATTGTAGTAGGAACAGAGTTCCTCCAGGCCCCTTTTATACTGTCACTAAGAAGGGCTCTGCTTCTATGACAGAATAGCCTCCATCAGACTCCATTCACTAATACCATCACCAAGCCTGGAGAAGAGAACTACAATATAAATTTGAATATGAAGCCAGACATGGTGATGAAAGCCTGTAGTCCCAGCACTTGGGAGGCCGAAGCAGGAGGATCACTGTGAATCTGAGACCAGCCCAGGTAACAAAGTGAGTTCAAGGTCACCCTGAACTGCATAGGGAAACCCTGTCTAAACCAAAAAGATAAACCTGAATATGAATTCAGACTTTAGCACTTGGATTGTCTTGAGAATCTATATTCCCTGCCCACACATCAGACAGGTGAAAGAGAAGTAGGAGAAAGAGAAATAACCTTACTTCCTCTGTTCTGCCTATTAAGTGACCTCCCACTTTGACTACTTTTGACTAAACACATCCAGACACCAGATATTCCATGAGGCTAATAAACAGCCTTCTAGAACATATAGAGTCAAGCCCTTTTGGGATATAGCATAGCTCTCGCAATGATCTTCCAGGGCTCTCACCTTGGATTTTTGAAGCATCCTTGATCTCTCTTGTTCTGCAGCTTCATCTTCTTAGAACAAGTAGCTATTGGATCCTCTGGCTGTATTTGCAAACAGTCACAGTGGATTCTCCCACCTCTGATCCTGTAAGCCTACCTAACAAATCTCTTTGTACATTCATACATATTTTCTATTGATTCGATTCCTCTAGAGGACCCTAACTAATACCACTCCTTGATCTAATTTTCTGTAAAAGTTTCTGCTTGTGGATTGTGTTGACTCTTATTAAAGCCATTTACAGCTGGGTTTTTATTTATTTGTTTGTCTTTTAATACCAAAGACATTCTAAATGATACAGTCAGCTTTCTGGGATTCCCTACAGAAAAGCATGCCAAATGCCATAAGCAGAACTTTCACAATATTCTAATAATTAAACCAGGTAAAAAGAGCAAAACTTGAACCAAACTATAAAAATCAAAGGAAATACATAGTGTAAGTCAGAATACAAGATGGGAAAAATATGTTAAGTCTGAAGAAAACATAAATTGATGGACTGAATATATCAAAAGACCAGTTTAAATAGGGATTGTTAAAACTAGTTGCTTTGTATATAAAAATTGTGCATATATAGCTTATGTTTTTCTGTCATTAATAATTTATGGGTTTATTTATATGTCTTAATTTTATGGGTTTGTTTGTTTGGTACCAGGGATGGAATTCATAGCCTCACACTTGCCATGCAAGGGCTGTGCTGTTAAGCTACAACCCCCGCCCTAATTTTATTGTTGACTAAAATGCCAAATGCTTTGGCAGTGACTGAACATCACCACAGGGACTGATTTGATATGAGCAGAATGCCCCTTTGGTCAGATATAGATATTTAGTATAACAACACCAGAATTTGAATTTTTAGTTTGACCTATTCTAATCTATTTTCACTATCTAGGTTGAGGTGTGGTTTAAAAGACAATAACCTTAAAAAGGTACGTTATGACATAAACTTGTGAGTCTAATGTATAAGACAATGGTTATATTAAAATATCTACCAGAACTGCTATAAAGGAAAAAATAATCAACTATATTTTCAAGACTTATTAAACACAGTTCCTTCAGTGTGAGAAAGTTTAAATAAATGGTTACAGACAGTGAGACAAATTCAGTTTAAACTCAGAATCCAAATTCGTCCTGAACAGGTTTTACAATTTTCTATGATTTCTCACAAATTTTGTTGATTTTTACTAGTTTTGCTTAAAAGTTGAAATGTCCTCCAAAAGTCTTGTATGTTCAGAGGTGTGGGTTTGGGGAGGCAACTGGAAAATAGTGACACTGAACTCATCTTGGATAATCCAGTGATGAATTCGTGGTTAATCAAGGAGGTGGGGCTTTTTTGAATGAGGTGAGTCACTGAAGATCATAACCTAGAAGAACATATCCTTGTCCTGGAACCTTTTCTCTCTGCTTCCTGACTGCCATGACTTGAGCAGCTTTCCTCCACCATGCCCTTCTCCATGCCATTTCTGCCTCGGAGCCACCCAGCCATGGGCTAAACCCTCTGAAAATATGAGCCAAACAAATCTCTCTTTCTCTAACTTGTTGTCAGGTATTTTGTTCCAGCAACAAAAACTTAAACTGTAAAATATATACAAAATATTTCTGACTTAATTTCTTTGGGAGTATACGGCCACACCACCCTGAACATGCCCGATCTCATCTTAATTTCTATGGGACTGTACTAAGAGCTCAGAAAATTAGTTAGTTCAGGTCTAGACTACATAGACCCAAATGCAGTGTACTTCAGAATACTCCCCTGACCTATGTTCCTACTAGGTTACAACTCTCTATTACACAACCATGTGAGCCTATAATAACACATACAAAAATGATAGGTAAATAATGTGCCTTTAAATTGAATCTAACAGCCAGAGCTAACTATTCTGTGTCTAGAATTTAGAAGAGTAACTGTCACATAGAAAATATACTAGGATGTATTTGTTGAAATGAGTAGCTATTCGATCTTCCTCCAACTCTCTAAGTGCCTGGACAGACATCATAGACTCTCTCGCTTCTGCTCTTGTAAGAGCACCCAATAAATGATTACTGTTATTCTTGTATTTTGCTTTTCCTCACATTTCTCCATGCTTATTACTGTTATATGGGTGTTGTGAGCCACACATTAGGCCAGAACAAGTCCATTTAGTTCAAGAAGTCATAGAATTTGGAGAAATGTGTTTTTCAGCACCTTAATATCAAACACAGTTAAAACTTTTCCTGATGTAATATAGAAAATGTCATTCTCTTTAAGCCTTTCACACCTGTACCAGTTTTATTGGAAATAGTTTGCATTCCTTTCCATAGTAATTTTTGTCTAAAGGAAAGACATCTGGGAGCTTTAATCTTAAAATACCAAACCCTATATAAAAAGAAAGCTATGGAAGAAAAGATAGTAAGTAACTGCAATGGAAAGAAAGACAAAAAGAAATACAGCAACAGAGAGACAGAGAACTAAAGAGAGTTAGTTGAACATGTAAATACATTGTATGTTTAATTACAATAACCAACTAACATTAAAAGCTCAAAAAAAGCATTTAATTTTGAAAAATGTTCGCTATTTGGTTATTGTGCTCAGTATTGTATAAGATCATGACAGAAACTAACTCTAGGTTTTAAGAAGCCCTTTATAGAATATCTAGTTAAAAAATACACAAACACAATGCAAATATCAAAAAATTGAGGCACAATTACAGTGAGAATTAAATATTAAATAAAGTACACTTATTCATTAAACATTTTGGCTTATCTTCTTCATTTTTTCATCTTGTACTTGATGAAAATGAGTGATTGTTGCTCAAATAATATTGTCCATATTGTTCATAGGTATTTCAAGGATTTTTAAAATTTTCTTTAGAGTTACCCTTGTCTGTTTTCATCAGTATCTGAAAATACAAGCCAAAATGTTGACTCTTTCACCTATAGGACATGAGTAGAAGATGGCCACCCTCATAGGATTCCAGGTTCTTCTACACCACACATGCTACTCAACCCCTCCCACTGCCCAGACAGCTGATAAAAGAGACAACCTCTAAAAAGAGGCTACATGAGGCTAAGTGAAACACCAACATACTTATTTCTACACAAGGTTGACTTGTCCCTAGTTTTTTTAAAATCTCTAACCACCTAATTAGTTTAGTAAACTTGTCTATTATTTAATCTGGTCTTTTGAGATATATGTTTAAAAAATTTACTAAGTAGTTAGCAACTTCCAAACCCATACCCATGAGAATCCATGTCAAGTTGGCCTGATGTGAGTATTGTATTGCATCAACTTGATTGGACTGGGAAGCATCTAGCAGATCAGCAAATCACACTTCTGGTGTGTCTATGAGGTTTTATTCAGAGATGATTTTTAACCTGGATGAAATAGAAGAAAAGTTGCTGCCAATTTTGTTAAAGCTCTACTGTGCATGAGCAGATGTACATTTGCTACTGCAGTTACCTATTGATATAACGCTCTATTTTCTTCTACTTTTGGATGCATACTAATGCCGATGACTCACTAGGGAGCTTTGGGCCTTCACATTCAGACTAGTGCTACATCTTTGATCCTCTTTTTTCTGTGACTTCCACTTTCTTGGAATGAGTAGCTACTAGATCCTCCTCCAACTCTGTAGCACCTGGACATGCATTGTAGACTCTCTCACTTCTGCTCTTGTAAGAGCACCCAATAAGCCCCCTTTCAAAATTGATTTTGTTCTTAATGAATATACTAAATTTGCATCTAAGAATATACTTGACTTGCATCTGAGAATACACTTTTTTTCTCCTCTCTGAAAAGTTAAATGTTAATCTACTTTAACATTTCTGACCCATTTTATATTCTCCGTGCTTCTTAAAAACTTCATCCCAGATGTCTTATATGTACCATCATTTAAATATCCCATTGAGAATCATAATTGCTGTCATATTTATCAAGATTCCTGTTCTCAAAGCTTGTCATCATATGCTTATGAAAATATATAAACTTAAAAAGATTTGAAGTTCTTGAGTTTATTTCCTAGAAAAATATATATCAGTTTTCTATGTATTTAGATTTCATGCAACACTAAAATTACTGTTAAATATCATAAGAAAGGAACTGTAAAGAGCACATTATAATTAAACCAAGTTATGTTTAAAGTTTAATCATTTGCTGCAGCAAGGGATCATGGCTAAAAAGGAATCCTATGATGCCTCAGGAAGAAGGAATCAGGAGGGCCATATTCAAGTGAGTGGGTGGTGCCAGCAGTTAAGAAGGCACTAGGGGACAGGCACATGTCATTCCATAGCTTAAAACCTCAGCGCCTCAGAAATTTTGCTCAAGAGACAAAAGGAATAAAGTGGAACTTGGGAAATCAATAAAATAGCAGTGATCACTCAAAGGAGGACTGTCAGTCTACTTACAACCAGAATGGCCTGTGAAAAGTATACTGACATATCATGCATCAGGATTTTGGTAGTTTTGTTTTTTAGATTTTGTTAAGTATAGCACAATCTGACCAACATCTTTACTAGAAATGTACTTAAGAAGTGTGTATGTGTGTGGGGTCTTACTTCCTCAGAAAATGGAAAGTTGTAGGTGGATTATCGGGTCTTTAAAAAGCCTCATCTGGAGCTCTCTACATGTTTTGAAAATCAGAGCTACTTTTCTGTTTCAAAATTACCCATATGTCCCAGATTTTTCAGAAAAGAGTATGTTCCACTCTTCTAGATTTGATTTCAAACAGGAAATTTTTTCATAACTTACAATTTTAGAAGTTTTCTCTATACTGTACACTAGATATTAACATTAATTTAAAAGAAATTTTTAAAAGTATATTACTACAAATTTTTTTATTTCAGATTTACTTTCTAAAGAAATTAACTGCTTGGTTTTTTAAATCATAATTGTTAGGAAATGATAGCCCAGTAAAATTATCTCATTCTTAGAACACTAAAATTTACTTCATTAAATATTATAACCTTACTAAAGAAAGTTTTACTCTTGTCTATCAAAATTCTCACCACTTAATAAATTCCTTATTATTCTTACCTAACAGAGATAATTCTTTATAAAATGTATTTATGAAGACGATTTATTCATCTCTGTGGATTTCCCTTAAGACTCAGTAACATGAAAAATTTTATAATCATTGCTCAAGTCTTGCTAATTTTATTAAATAAAATACAGGACCAGTTATTTCCATCTAGAAATGCTTTTCTTTTTAAAATTATATCTCATGATTGTTCTTAAACAAATATAGGAAAAAATGAAAGAGGTCATGCATCCTCACAAGGTGACGAGCATTCTGTATTTTGAAGATATATTAAGTGTGTACTAAGAGACTATTAAAGTACAAAATGTCCTAGATACCAAGATGAAAATAAGTAAAAACAAAAGCCATGTTTTTTCTTTCCTAGTGTTCTTTGGGAGTCCTAAAACAATATGTGATTCCACAATTTGCCAATGTCAATATTTTATAATTGAGTATTAGATTTTTATACAGAAAATTACTTATGGAATCCTGAGAATATATGACCATCTATTAATGTAAAATTATAACCCCAATCCTTGCCAGAACAATAGAATATCCTACAGCACATATTTACATTCATTGACAAGATGCTGAAAGCAATTCAATTGATAAATCTTTAAAATATATCTTGTCTTAGAAATCACAGCACCACTAATCTTGAGAGTATCATTGAATTCTCCTTCTCAAATACACTAATTGAAATACACCAGAAGATTCTCCTCTTTACAAGGAAAAACTAAATGTGGATTCTTTTTTTCTGAAAAATAGAAAACATCATGTGCTCTTCCATTACAGGTGTACTCAAGGAAGAAAGTGATTTGTATGCAGTATGTATTCTTTTTCCAATCTATCATTGATCATTACTTATGCTGCAATATGAAACTTCAAAAAAGCATGTTTAATAGTCAGTCAATACTGTGTGAAAACATACAGCAGAGAAGGAAGGAGCTAATATTTACTTACAAATTTATTTGGGAAAAATGACATGTTCTTTATTCTCTATTTTCTTGTGTTGTTTCACCAATAATGTGAGTATCTCAGAAAATGTTTGCTGTTTGAGCAGTTATACCTTCAGACCAACACTTACCTTCAAGGTGGAATATGCTCAGGATACCTAGCACTACTGTGGACAATTTTTCTTTATGTTGTACTGATTATCCTTGATTCTTCAGTGATTTCTTTGATTCTACATCTGATTTTTTTCTATAACTAATACAGTATTTTGGTCAGTTATGGGCTAAATTTCACTTCATAAATACTTTATCTTGTTTCTCCATTGAAGTCTCCTAAGTTGGGTTGGTTATTTAGAATGCTTTCTCTTTGTACTTAGGGCAAGCAACTATAACCCCTCTGCTTCCAATTTAATGGCGATTCAGATGTATCCAAAATCCAATTACTTCTCAACACCTCATTGCTATCATCCTGATCCAGTGTACCATTAACTCTTTTTAGAGGTAACGCGATAGTTTCCTGATACGTATCCTTGCTTCCACTTCTGAATACAGCAGCCCAGAATAATTATTTTAGATTGCAAATTGGGTAGTCTCACTTGTCTACTAAAGTTTTCCACAGCCAAAATTGAACAATGGCCAAAAAGTCTTTATTTCACCTGACTCTCCTTACCGCTCTGATTTCCTCTATCACTAGTCTTCTACTGTCCTCTTCCCTGTTTCTTGACTATACTGGACATACTCCTTTCTTAGGTATCCTGCTATAGTTCTTATTTCTACCCAAATAGTTAATTACCTGAAATTTTTTTTTACTCAATCCAACAGTCTTTGCTCAAACATCACTTCTCAAAGAACCAGACCCTTATGTGACTCTCAAATTAATATTTAAGCAGCATGCAGTGAGTTTGGGTTTGTATTCAGTCTGTCGACTTTTACTTGGTGATTTTAGGTTATTAACATTGTGTATGACTACTGATATATTTTTATCATATATATAATAATATTCATTTCAAATTGATGTACCTATTTTAATGTTATTTTTCTTTCTAAACTTTCTTTAGAGTTATTATATGCTTTGGTTATTATTCAATACTAGCTCTTTTAAATTAATATTTATTCATTTGTTAGCTATTTCTTTAAGCAAGAGATTACAACATGCATTCTTGAACTCATACAGCACAAAGTAAATTATTACCTTTATTATTTCATTTTTAAATTTATTTTTATTTGTTTTATTTTTTCAGACAGGTCTTGCTAAATTGCCCAGGCTGACCTTGAACATGTGGGCCTTCTGCCACAGTTTCCCAAGTAGCTGCAATTACAAGGATGTACCGTCTCATGTGGTCCATCACTGATATTTCTTAAACCTTAGAAAAAGTTAGCTCCACTTGTCACACTTCCATCTTTTATGTTACATTGTTATAAAATTTCAAAACTCAATATTATTATTGTTTTGAATAATCACATCTCTCTATCATCTCAATCATGCCTCATTATTTTTTCACTTTTGAGTGCTTTTCATCAGAAGTAATTTTTAATACCTTTTAGTGTTTATTTTAGTTTAGATCAGTTGATGAAATAGACTATAGATTTCTTCATGACAATATCTCTATTTTATCTTTTATTTTGGAATCAAGTTAACTCTAGATAAGGAATGTGTGTTTGACAATCATGTGTTCCCCATCACTTTAAGGACATAATTCTATTATCAATGATTTTTGTCATTTTTACTTAGTTCATTCTCAGCTTATATTTTACCATCTATGATAATGTATCAACCCAGCACCTACTCACCCCAGCCCTTGCTACTTTCAAGTCACATTCTTATCCTTTATTTCCAACACTTTATAAAGACATATTTAAGTCTCCTATCTTGGTGGAGACTCACCATCCAGTCTATAAGAGGTTATATTTTTTCAGTTTTGGAAAATTTTTAGACACTTTCTTTAATTACTTATTTAGTTGTTTTAGATGTATTTTTATAATATTGTAAAGATACAGTGTTTCAAAAACAAGGTAATAAAAATTTTAAATGGATAATATACTGCATTTTGGACCAGGTCAACCCCTTCTTGTGAGCCAGCAGCTACAATGTGAGCTGGGAAGAGAACCAAGAAGAAGCGAAACCCTTCCTGTGAGCCAGTGACAGTCTTGGGCCAGGCCAACCCCTTTCTGTGAGCCAGAAGCAGCCATGTGGGGCAGGAGGAGAACAAAGAAGAAGCTAACCCTTTCTTGCAAGCCAGTGGCAGTTATGAGCCAGGCTAACCCCTTCCTGTGAGTCAGGAGCAGATGTGCTGGCCATGAGGAGAACCAAAAAGAAGCTAACCTCTACCTATGAGCCAATAGCAGTCATGGGCCAGGCCAACTTCCTCCTGTGAGCCAGAGGCAACCATATGGACCATGAGGAGAACCAAAAAGAAGCTTACCCCTTCCTATAAGCAAGCCAGTGCATAGAATGGGAGACAAGAGGTATTGAACCTCCCCTCATGCCACCCTCCTGGAAAGCAACTGGCTGATTTGGAGAAACACAATCTGAGAAGATACCTACTGAAGTAAAAAAAAAAAAAAACCATGATGCTTGTATTATTTGATTCACTTTGAAGGCCTAATGTTAGTAATCTGAGCATCTATTTAAAGGATAACAATATAAAATATAGCAACTATGGGAGGTTTCCTTCTGAAGGTAGTAGTCATTGGTTTACTCCCTATTATCTGGTTTTGAAGTCCAGTATCATTTTCATTGTTTTGTTTTGTTTGGTTTTATTCTATTTTGTTTTGTTTGATTTTATTATATCTGATGGCATGGGCAGTTATATCAAAGATAATAAGATATATTATGGTAGCCATTGTTGATTTCTTATTATCTTGTTTTGAAGTTCTATATTGCTTTCATTGTTTTGTTTTGACTGATTTTATTCTGTTCTGTTTTGTTATGTATAATGGTATGGTCAGCTACTTTGAAGATAACAAGAGACATTATGGTAGCCATTTTTGATTTCCTGTTATCTCATTTTGAAGTCCTGTACCACTTTCACTGTTTTGTTTTGATTGGCTTAATCCTGTTTTATTTTGTTTGATTTTACTCTATTTAAAATTATATATATATATATATATATATATATATATATACACACACATATACATATACAATTGCACTTTATCATCTTCAAAGTAGTTACTCACATTACAAAGATATAGGCATGCATAATTGATCAAACAATATAAGTACAAACCATTTATTTCAATGAATTGAGATAATTGAATAGTATAATTATCTTAGCTATATTTTCTATAAATATATTTCTTTTCTTTTCCTTTCCTTCTTTTATCCTTTCACCCATTCCAGTTGTTCTTTACTTTTGAGCTGCTTTTTTCCATTTCACATATTTTTTATCTTTATAATTTCTACCTCTAATTTTTGTAGATTCCTATTTTTGATGAAATTATTGATTTTATTATGTTTTCTGTACTTTTTCCTCTATTTTAAATATATTTAACATATGAAATCTAATGTATTTATGGGCAAAACATAATACTGGTTAGCCTATAAAATGTCTGCTTGCATATTGAATTTTATTCCTGTAGTTCAATCTGTTAGTCTATATATGCATTGAAACCATGTTTTATTAAATGCCACATATTGTGTCTAAAAATAGAAAAACTCCAGGTGCTACATTCACTATTGAAGTTTTCTCAAAATTAAATATTATTTTTTTCCTCTCCAAGACCATTTGCCATGTGTGGCACACACTTTAGGGGCTTAGCATTATTTAAAAACTGTAACAGTTTGTACTTAAATTTTCAAGTTAAACCAAATTCATTGATTTTGAGAGAATAAAGGTGAAACTGTGAGATCAAGGAAAATTTTTTATCTGATCTACAGATATCTACAAACAAGATATTTAATATAATATGATGATAAATTATAGAAATTGACAAAAATATGCATTTATTCCACTATTATTTCCTGGACATGTAGACTGCACCAATGTTGAGGCACAGAGAAATAATGATCTTTCTTTTTGTTTATGCTGAGAGGAAATTTTTTAAGAGAGAGTGCAAAGTGATTTTTAAAATATGCTGAAGAATTCCATTTATCTTCTCAAATTCCTCAGTAGCAATGTTATAATGATCAATATTATTACATCTGTCTGGTACAAAATGTGTCATAAACTACTTACATTTTTGAAAAATGATTTTCTTTTTTGAGTTTAGTTTTTTTGTTGTTGTTTGCTTGTTTGTATGCTTTATTTTGATCTAGCCAGATAGTTTGCACAAAGTATACACAAGATGTATTATCTTACAGCTTCAATCAGGGAAATAGGACCCCATCATACATAGTGTTGAATCTATAATTTTATAGCCATTCTCATATTTAATACACAAAACACATTAGAGATGGTATTTATGGTTGAATTTCTAAGAATATCTATTTTAAAAATCAATATATTTTCCCTGTAAAAATTGCTACCACTATGTTCACCTTTCCCCAAAATTGAGGTATTAAATGTGAGAGGAAACCTCAGCAAATTATTATATTGTTTGAGAATCACTGAAGACATATCCTGCAATGAATTCTAGATCAGAAGCAGTTTCTTAAATTATATCTTTTATTTTTCTTCTAAGTGTTTCATGAACTGATCCTTCTGCTTCATGGTTTGCTTCCAAGTATGTACTGAAACCAAAGACTCTTATTCTAGGCTAACTACAGAATAGAATCTCCCCTATACCAATTTCTCTAAGCCTCTCACATGTTCTTTTTTTCTTTTCACACATTTTTATTTTTACGAGTTATAAGATATTATTAGTATCAAAACTATAAGACTCTAAGTAAATATAACCATAAATGATATTCACCTACTGCTAATGTTTCTTGAAATTATAATTAAGGATAAGTGCAATAGTCCTTGGTTTTCCACACCTACTGGGAAAGAGTTCTGATAAAAATCCTTAATCTGATGGGTTCCAGGGTGAAACAGCTTAATGAATGTCCCATTACCCAATAAGAAATTATTTTCCAAGACTGAAAACCAAATCACGTTGTTTCTTCTTTATGGATTAGAGTGAAAATGTCTCACCATTCTTGTGACTGGAAGTGGGGCTTTTGGAAGGTGATTGAATGACAAGGGCACTTACATGGCTCCATTTGTGAGTTCAGAGCTGAATGGGTTTTCTGGAGGTGGGGCTCAGTTGGATGAAGTTGGTCACTGAGGGTTATGTCTTGTTGCTAACCTCTTCTTCTCTAGTTCTCTCATCCTCTCGGCTTCATGGCTAACATGAGGCAAGCAGATTTCCTCTGTCATGCTTTTTCTGCCTTGGACACACTGAACCAGGAGCATAAAACCAGGAGCCAAAAATAAACTTCTCTAAGTTGTGTATATCAAGTATTTTGTCCCAACAACAGAAATGTGACTAACATACCTAGAGGATTTGGCTCACTTTAATGTTTCGACATTGCCACTTTCCATGAAAGAGATTGTTTCATCACAGAAAAAAATCTAGCCTGGATCCTGGAGTCCATTCAAGTACATATAACAAGTGATGCTGTTGTTGGTTGGTCTGATAGTTATCAAAACAAAACAAAAGAATTGTTTGTTGTTAAACAATATTATGCATATTGACAAAAATTGAGAGAAAATAATTAACTAGATCCTAAGTGAACCATCTTTTATGCGATCCCTTGTAGAACAGAAAAAACAATTTATTTGGTAATGACCTGAGTACTGCACTCTTGATGTTGTTTCAGGTCAGTCACAAATCTGAAGCTAGCTGCTCTATCACCAGTATTAATGAATACACAAATATAATCATTAGATTGTGTTCCCTAAGTACCCTCCTGGCCTCAAATTTACAACACTGATAAGTTAATATACAAGCCTGATGAGGTAGCAACTTTATATGATAGAAGCAAAAACAAATTAAACCAGACTTCCTGTTGCTCAGGCACTTTCAAGAGTTCTTCATAAGGAAGCAGTGACTATCAGTGCTCTTATATTATGTCTCCTTGTTAACTGAACAGTTCAACTGTTAGTAATATGCGTATTCCATGGGTCAATGCTTCATTAGAATAAAATGTAGCACCAGTTTTATCTCAAGTGTATTCTACAAATTAAGACAGTAACCACCATTAGCTGTCATTTCATCAACACTGTATCATCACTAAATGATTCTGCCATGCATATTCCCTGATATGCTTAACATTAATATATTTTCTTTGAATAAATCAGTGATGTTAGCTTCTAATTTTTTGCAAATTTTCACATGTAATTTCTTAAGCAGCCACATCATATTTATGTCCTATCTGTGTCATTAGCAATATTTTTGGTCAAATGCTCTGATAATTCACCAACAATGTTGACAAATGTATTTTTGATAGTTAAATATTTTGATAACAATGACCTTTAAAATATTAATATTAGTTTAATCAAATACTACAAAAACTTTGCCATATATGCTGTATTTTCTGAGAGTGGTGTCCTTCACAATCTAACCAAATTTTTAAAACTACCAACATTTTAGCATCCAATCTTAATTTCCTAGGATATTTTTATAATACTCAGAGGTGGAAAAAAAACTAAGGTGATTAACCTAATATTAAGTTAAAAATATGTTTATCATACTAATTAATCAATGTCTAACAGATAATTTTACTAAATGTTAGTCCATTAAATAACTCATGAAGTTGCAAAAAAACACTTTGACAAGTTTGTGAAAACTTATTATATTTATCATAATATTCTCTTCTGGCATTTTAATAAACTTTTCTTAGGACTCAGTCTCATTTTTTACTTAGGGCTGTCATCCAATTCAAACTGCAAAGTAGTTTAAGACTAAAAATAAACTATGTAAGAAACTATTTGGGATCCTGTTAGTCCTGGATACCTGTGTTTTTGAACACCAGGAACAAGTAATATCAATCACTCCCTGCCACCTATTTTGCCAGTTACTTATGAGGCTAGAGTAGGAAATTCACTTGAACCTGGGAGTTCAAGCTCAATCTGGGCAGCATAAAATATACTGTCTCAAAAAAAATGAAAATAAATAAAATGAAGCAAGTAAGTAAATCCCAGGACCGTTATCACCTTGAGGTATTTGTTCTCACTTTCTGAAGAATGCCTCTTTCCATGGAAGACCATTTCTTCAGCTATTTCATCATTATTAAGTTATGGTGGAAAAGAAAATATCACCAGAGTACTGGCCAAATATCACAAGAAAACTAGCTGAAGTTAGCTGGCCTGCAATCCAGAGACCAGGCTCCCAGCTTAAGTCTTTCTTCTCCAAAGCTTTGGCCATGCTAACTTGCTTACTGAACAAAAAGAATTTTAGGAAATTAAATGGATGAAATAAGCTCAAGGGTGGTTTTCAAAGACCTGTGCCTACACGAATTTCAAAACAAACCCCAGGAGCCTTAATATTCCCAAGAACAAGGGGGATTAGATAACCCCTCTATTGTTCATTCCAGGTGTTTCACTAGAAATGAATCACAATGAGACGCTTCCAGAGGACACATCCAGGTGTGATGGCAGGGGAGTGGGGGAGGAGTTTTTTCCATGAAACAGCCAGAGGTGTGCTAACTCCAGAATTCAGGCCCCCACATCTTGAATTACCCAGGACGTGGTCTCACAGAAACCAGAGATGAGTGTGGTCTCCACATAACTAGACAGTTATACAGAAGAGAAGAAGCTTAAGAGATACAAGGCACAACAGAGACCAGTAGAGAGCTCATATTTCTTTGAGTATTGCCTTCTCTTTCAGCTATCAACAAATACCAGACTTGGATAAAAATGCATAAATGGCCCAGATATTGCTCTTATGTAGAAGCTGACTAACAAGAAAAATGGTAGCATTGTTGTAGTACATGGCTAGAAGGCTTATCTGTAAGTAATTGCTCACATAAACTAGTTCATAGATATACTAGTCACTACTTTTTAAAAATATTAAATATTAAACTTTACAAAAGGTATTCCACATAGAAATGCTAAGTATGGCCTTGTGATAGGTTTCTCTTTGGCATGGTAGAGAATCAAGAGCAGGAAAAGAAAAAAAAAAGAAAAAAAGGCCTTTATTGCAGGCACAGGAGTACTGAAGAGGAGTGTAAGGCCCATCTGAGCCAGACAAAGAAAACCATGGGCTTTTATTGGGTTTTGATAGGGGTGGAGTCAAAGGGGTGGGATGACATATTGACACCTGATCGGGGCAGTGCTGGTGTGCACCCAAAAAACAAGAAGTTCAATTTTCAGGTTTGCAAGAAAAACTCAGAGGCCAGATTTGAAGGGAGGTGCTGTCCAGCACCATTTTGGGCAGGCGCCATGCTGAGCCTGGCAGCACTTCACAGGCTGGAACCCATCACTTCATGCAAGTAAAAACTAAGTATGTATGACATAAATTCAAATAATGGAAAACTATTCTCTTCATTAAAAGTGATTATCTCATATGTCATAGAAAAATATAACTAATCACGTTCATAATAAAGCAGCTATTTATTTGGGTTAGAAGACAAAAATAATCTTTGTTTCTTTTTTTATAAGTACTACTTGTGGTAACAGTTGCTGAAAAGGTTCAAATAAATGACTTAGTAGTTATAGAGCAATCTTAGAAATAAAATTTTTAATTAAATCAGGAAGATATTTATGACTGATTATCCTCCTAGACCACCAAATCTTATTTAACCTACAAATGCTCTCTAGCATATCCAAAAGGTGTTGAATTTGAGGCTTTGGTTCCACAAAATGTCCATTAAATTTTCAAGCCATGCCTTTTTCATTTGACTATATGAATCAGGTTTTTAAAAAGATTTTAACTGTTCTTTTTACCTCCATTTCATTACTCCAATCCAATTTTGAACTAATTAAATTTTTGTGTTTTGAAGTTCCTAATTTGTAAAACTGATCAAAGTTCTTCAGCCATAGAAATACTTTTACCACTTTTTATGAACACTGACCTCATGTATTACTTCTAGTTTATTGCTAACTACTTTTTTTCCTGCCACTGTTACAAGTAGGGTGCCATCACCTGTTACAATTTAATGACACTCAGGAATAAGTCAGGAGCCCCTATGGAGAAGTATTTCCTGATCTGCTTTATTTGTGTCTTCCAGTATTCATAACATCATCTATAGTTTCCATTTTTAATTAGAGACACCTAATGATAAATACTGGCCAATTTGCATCCAATTACAATCACTGAAAGATTGCAAGTAGTTGAAAGGCTCTGTAGAATTATTCAGCAATGGAAATTTACCTAACTATGGGAATGAAATACTGTATAATTTCAAGTTTAGTCAATGAAAATACTTCTAGTGGAGCTAGAGCTAGGATTTGATATAAGCAAATTTCAAGTAAGAGTAAACAAAGGTATATTTTATATGAAACGTAAGATCTTATAATCCTTTATTTTTGTTTTTTGAGAACTATTAAACTTAACTGGCCTACAATGCACTCAGAGTATTTAAAGTGTGTAATTTGATAAATTATGGTGTATGTGGCAGTTTGATAAGTTGTGGCATATATACCATAATATGATCACCAAATTCAAAATAATAAACATATTCATCATCCCAAGTTTGCTGTTACTGCTTTGTAATCCGTGTCTCCTAATCCTCCCTCGACACTGTTTCCCCAAAGCCACAACCACTGGTTGTTTTCCATCACTTAAGAATATTGAAACATTTTAGAATGTTAAATAAATGGAGTCCTAAGGATGTTTTCCTCTTAATATGTCTCATTCCATTCAGCACAATATTTTAAGATTCATCCATCTTTTGGCATATACATCACAATGATTCACCCTTTGTACTCCTAAGCAGCACTGTACACAGTGCTTGTCATTCTCCTGATAATACTCAGGTTATTTTTGATTTTTACAAATACTGATATTACAATTAGTATTTTATTAATGTTCTTATAAAGACTTCTATATAAATATCACTTTAATTTCTCCTAGGAGCAATCAGTATGGTTGGATCATTTGATAATTGACACATACTATTTAAATGTACTACTCAGTGGATTTTTATAATCAGAATGCTATATAACAATCACCACTATATAATTCTAGAATATTTTCAACATCCCAAATAAAATCCACTTCTACTAGCACTCAACATTTGCTTTTCCTACTTCTCTCAGACCACAGCAACTGCTAATCTACATTCTTTCCCTAGATTTCAATGTTTCAGGTAAATGGAATTATACTGTATTGGGCCTCTAATGTCTAATTTTTTCATTTGTCATGTTTTCAAGATTGCCAATGTTATAGTATGCTTAGTATCTTCCTACTTCTTGTGATTGAAAAATATATTCCATTATGTGATATAACACATTGTTTATTTTTTAATGGATCAATAGAAACTTTACTTGTTATCACTTCTCAGCTCTAAAGGATATGTCTGCTATGAATATTCATGTACAACTGTTTTGTGGGGGTAGGTTTTCAATTTTTTCAGGTGCAAGAAAGAAATAGTTGGGTTAAATAACACTGAGTGTAGTTACTTGAAGAGCTACCAGACTGTTTTCCAGCATTCTTAGAAACAGTATAAAGATGTTTCAACTTCACTGTATCACTGTCAACAACTGTCACTATTTTTCTTTGTATAATAGCAATCCTACTAGATATAAAGTAGTATCTCATTGTGGTTTTGATTTGTACTTCCCTAATGTATCCATTTATATATCCTATTGGGACAAGTATCTACCCAAGTTTTTTTCCCATTTTTTAAAAATTGGGTTACTTATGTATAGGCTATAATTGTTGCAGTGGTTCTTTACATATTCTGGATATAGATGATTTATTTTTTTTATTTAAAAGAGAATAAAACAAAAGGGGGCAGGTACAGAGCAGATCAGAACAGGACAACATAGGCAACACAGTATTTACATTAAGTCAAATGGACATCAACAGTAGTTAACACCATATCTCTTACTCTGCTATAGTTGAGCATAGTTTCAATTACAATAATATCAAACATAACACAATAGTATAAAGCCATGCATATAGTGAAAGAATTACAGGGCTTTCTGAACTGAATAACAGAAAATGATCAATGGGTATTATAATATCTCATTTTTGATAAAAAAGAAAAAAATTTGTTTGAACTATCACACATATACAAATTCCAATGAGACACAATGTGGTACACAGAACCAATGGTAATAGAACAAAAAAAAAGCATGGTAGGACTTCTAAGAAGGATAATATTAAATCAGCAATAGCTGTCATAATGTTTTCTTCAAAACAGCTGTTCATATCATCACGTATGATATAGTCAAATAAAACAGGATAACACCATTCCAACTGATGATTTAAAACTTTGAAAGACTTC